>JANAVB010040218.1:33781221-33837653 GCA_029216955.1 Iris pallida | reverse complement strand
AAGGGGGGAGAGAAAGAATAAGGGAGGTGAGGTGGCTATGTGTCACCCTCCCATGCTATCATCATGCATTGCACACTTTTCGAAACATGATGATAGCATGGGGGGTGATACATAGCCACCACCTGTAAGGTCACCTCACCTCCCTTATTTTCTCTCTCTCTCTCTTTATATATATAATATATATATATATATATATATATATATATATATATATTATATATAATTTTTCTTTAAATAATAGAAATCTGTAAAATTATCTACATGTCAATTTGATATCTAGATAACAACTAATTATTTTATTCTCTTAAACGCATCCAAATACAAACATTAAATCCTACAAAAACCAAGTAAAAACTTCATACAATAATTTAGTTCCCGCAGGGCCCACATGCATACACACGTTTTCGCAAAAGTCTTCTCTTGTGACTTGACGGCCCCATTCCCCAAGTAACTGGCGGCCCCTGGCAACCCTATCATATTGCTAAGTCACTTGGCGGTCCCATGGCAACCCTATCATACTTGCTAAGTCACTTGGCAGCGAGTCATTCTTCTATTTCTAATTTTCTCAAACTTTTTGCTTTTTGGCAATTGCCCCAAACTCCTTACCCTTTTTTTCGTTGTAATTTAATTTTCTCTTCTCTCTTAATTTTGAATCTCTGAGTATAATATGTAATAAGATACAATATGTTTTCTTTTGTAAAAAAAAACAAAATCAAGTTATACAGATGCACATGAACCAAATATTTTTTATACAGTTGAAAATTTACCATCTCATAGTAGTAGTTAACATTTCAGCCTCGTAACCATTTACCAATTGACCAGTTCAACCGGTGGGTCGATTTCTTTGAAACATTGGTAGAGATAGAATGGAAGGAAAAGGAAATAATTTTTTTGTCATTTTCTTTCCTTTAAATTTTTTATTTTCTATTGATTTTTCTTCTCGATGTTTGGAAATGACAAAGAATTTGAAAAGGAAAGTGATACTTCATTGTGGGAAAGTAATTCCTTGCTTGGATGTAATCACTTTCTCTCCTAATTTTTCTTCCATTGAAAATTACTTTTCTTTCCTCCTGAATTCCTTTAGCACCTAAATATAGGAAATTAATCACTTTCTTTTCCAACCCGGAGATTCAACGAATCAAACAAGACCTAAGATGTGTTTCATTGTAAGGTGAAAAATATGTGGGAAAGAAATTAATTCCAATAATTTCATATAATTGACAAAAAAATACATGAAAAACTTAATTTAGGTGTTGATTGTCATTATTTTCCACGAAAAATAGTTATTTTCACAGAAAATATTTATTTCCATGGAAAAATAATATTTTCTATGGGTTGTACAAGTTTTATTTTTAATTATTTTAAAAAAAAATGAAAAAATAATAGATTTTTGAAAAATAATTTCATAAAAAAATATAAATTATCAAACACTAGAATTGGTGGACAATTTATGATAAAAATATTTTCATGAAAAAAAGTCCAATCAAACACAGCCTAAATTATATGTCTTTTCACATCACATACCATTTATTTTCATGAGTCAAGAAACGGGAAGTTTTTAAAAATTGCAAAGAAACAAAATTTGGTGAAATTATAAATTGGGTACCGTTTGCTCTAAAATAGGACGTAAAAAAAAATCCTAAATTTGGACGTCAAACTTTGAATATCGTTTAACCAGCTAATTAGGATAACAAATTCTTCTCCCCGATAAACCGAATTTCCTTAACACCCATAGAAATTGACGCCCCAAAATAGGGCGTTATTTTTCTTCCACGCCTAAAGTTGGGCATTTTTTTTTCTTTTTTTTTCCAGCCAACGGAAATAGCCTTTGTAAAATATATACATTGTGAAAATATGTACATTGCAATAGCAGTTGTAACAATTAGACGATGTGGTAATATATATATATATATATATATATATATATATAATATATAATATAATATAAATTAAAAAAAGGCACAAAAAATTGGGCGCCGCCAAAATGAAAAAAAAAAAACCTAAAGATGGACGCCATTTTTTCTTCCATAATAACCCCCAACATTTAATAACCTTCTAAATCCTAAACGTAAATCTAAACTCGATATTAAACCAATTACTTTATATTAAACCAATTACTTTCATTCTGACGTTCAAATTTAGGGCGTAAAAATTTAAACGCCCTATTTAGAGACGTAACGATGCTGTCAATAAAATTTTTAGAAACTTAGTTCTTTTTATACAATAAATTAAAACTTTAGTGCTTATCGTACAATTTTTCGGTCAAGAAATGATAACGACTGTAATGGCCAATCAATATCAATTTGGAAATAAAGAAGAAATGCCAACATCATATATCCATAATAATTAAAGGTTGGTTTCCCATTCAAATCAAACTTGTCATGTCAATTAGGAGACATTTAATATAGCAAGGGTTGATGCAAAAAAGAGTAAGTCGGTATTAGAAGGGGAAAAAAAAAAAGTTGTTATGGAAAAAAATATATTCACATATTCTTAAATAATAGAATTTATATATTTTGTGGGTAAATTATTTTTCCATAAAAAAAAATTATTGTGCAACAAGTTACAAATGTTCCCTTAGTTCAATAAAGTCTTCCAACAATAAAATATTGATATATGTCGCTGTTATAAACGTTAAGTGGCATTCCTATGTATTAATATTTTAAGACATAGAATATGCAAATTATGTGGGATTGCGTCCAAGAAAATGTCACCACATGCTTGGCCTTCATTGTGTCGACCCACGGTCCCTACCTATTGTGATCTTAATGTCATAATACTGTTACATGATAGGAAAGAAAACTGAGGTATATTTGGTTTGTGAGAAAATGAAAAAAAAAAAGAATTTTTATTTGGTCGGTTAGTAAGAAAATGGAGAGAGATTATGAGAGAGATGGATGACGATTTGATGATGGAAAGAGGATAGGGGGTGCAACTTGGACGGGCTAAATCTGAGCCCGATCGGGTAAGTCCGTTAATGGGTTGGATTATGGTTGAAGATACTCGGGTTCGAACTCGGGTATGGATTAAAATATTTGAATCCGATCAAAAATTGGGTTGAGCTCGGGTTCGTGTGTCGGGTTACCCGAAGAACCCAAAACCCAACTTATATATATATATATATATATATATATATATATATATATATATATATATATATATATATATATAGTTTCATATTTCTTAAATAAAAACTTTAAATCCTAAATTTTTCTACCCAAACTTTTCAACTCCTTATCATAAATCTTATTTCAGTTTGTATTTTTTAATGATCAAGACTTGATTGCTATTTGATTATGTGTTTAATATTACTTTTGTTTAAAATTATTTCAAATATTATATTAGAATCCGATAAACTCGATGGACCCGACCCAACCCGAGTCAAACCCGATCCTCTGGGCTTGGTCTTGGGCTTCATATGTTTAACCCGAGGTCGGGTCAGGCTTGGGCTCGAACTAGGCTTATGATTCACCGGATTGAACTCGGGTTGACCTCAAGCCCGACCCAACCCGTCCAAGTTGCACCCCTAAAAGAGGGGGAGAATAGAAAATGACATGGAGGGAACTCAAAATGACCCTTTTATTTCATTTCTTTCTCTTTAATTCTTGGAAAATGCTAAGTCTACAACCAAATGTTTACAACTATTTTACAATCTCTTTTCCACCCCTTATACATGGGTCTCACCTCCCCTCTCACCCCATTGCTACATGGGCTCCCCCCGACCCTACCACTCTCCCCCCTCCTTCCAATCGAAGTCTGACACGGTTGTAAGAAAATACCCGACCCTACCACTTCCAACCCCCCCCCCCCCCCCCCCCCCCCCCTTTCTCCAATCGAAGTCCGGCGTGACGGTTGTAAGAAAATTGTAAGCATTTGGTTGTAGGCATAGCAAAGCTCTTAATTCTTTTATTTATGGTAAAACTAGACACAATCTCGAGGGCCCGACACTTCAGAATAGGCATACAATGCAGTATGTGTGTTCCATCTGGACTTCAGACAGCATTGGCTCGACATGTTCCATCGACACAACGAAAAGAGGATGGTCTGAGACAAACAACACAAGAGGAAACTAAGGGGTGAGCTTTGGACCAAAATCGAATCTAATCGAATAAGAGATTCGGATCGGTTTGAAATAAATTAGGTTTTGAAATACTAAGATTTCTTGTCGAATAAGACTTGTACAATTATGTAAATTATGTAAATATCTTATATTTTATGCATTTTTTGACTAAAATGTGTATATTTTAAAATAACAATTATATGTACATATTTTGAAGTCCAATTTTGATAATTTAACAACTAATCCAACTTTGAACGCAATTTTGAAATATAACAAATACATATATAAAAATCATAATTTTTAATATAATTTAACCACAATTCCAACTTTGGTTCTGATCCGTTGAACAATAAAAATATTCCAACTGAACAAACCGAATTCATTATTCGGTTTGGTTTCAGTTTCGGTTCATATCAATTCAGTTCAATTTTGGATTTTTAGAATTTCAATTTATTCTGTTTTGACTATTTCGGTAGAAACAAAATAAACCAAACGCTCAGCCGTGGAGAAAACTCTCAGTATTATGGCAGGGCAGGACATAACAAATACACCTACCTGCTGGTTCTGAAAACAGGAAGAATGCTTTCAAAAGCAAATCATATCAATTTCAACATTTATAATCAATCAAAAACTAATAACAAAAATAAACAGTAAGTTGAAATAACGATGTGGCAATCAGTTGAGATACAGTAAAAATTGGACCTCAAAGTGAAAAAAATCTTGATATAAGATTCTCAACTACAAAAATAAAAACATATACCAAAGTCATTTTCAGGTATCACAATAGCCTAAAAGTGGACATACTAGCGTAATTAGATTACTAAAAAGACGTATACATAGGAGAGGAGACAGAGAAATGGACACCAAATCTCATTCCGCCGGAGAGGGGTCAGGCTTCCAGAGTCTGTAATAAATGTAAAATACTAGTATAACTAAATTACCGGAAAGCCCACAAAAAACACCATATTCCTGACAAAATTCATGTACCCAGGATGCACATCGCCATGAAAAAATGGTCAGTCGATAATAAGAACCAAACATCCTGATAAAAGCCACAAACAAGAATGTCTTGACCACCGTACCGACTTGATCTTCTAGATGGAGGTGATCAAATCTTTGCCCACGCAAATCATCAAAAGAACAAAAAACACAACAAATGCCAGCCAGAGAAGCAAGATAGATATCAAAAATCCTTCCACGCAAACAAAGTTCCGAATTATGTTCGACGGTTAATCTAACCAAGCATCATAGGTCCATAAAGACGATATAAAAGATAGGGGTAAAACTAAGCTACAGTCCTCTTGGGAGTAGGCAATTTCGTCGTTGTTTAGCACTTGACCTCCTTCAATCCATAGGCAAAGTACAAAAAGGTTGGATCAGTTGCACCTTCCTTGTAGTATGCAAAGACAAGACTGCCATCATCATGCATGCTCTCACCGACGAAACTGCCAAAAAAAAAAGGTTCAAGAGAGGACTTGTAGCCCCAAAAAAACATTGCTGAAGACACAATATACTATTTGGATCATTAAACAAAGTAGGGTTAAGTGCAAAAAATCTCTCGTTAGATTTCCGTTTTTTGCACTAAAAGATTCCATGTTCTTAAAATTCCTAAAAGTATAAAATTTGCTCATTTTGTCCCCTTTCCGTTAATTGTTGTTAAGTGGGGTATGTAATGACCATTTTACCCTTCCTCCACTCTCTTCCTCCCTCTCTCTCCGGTGGTGCGGGGAGGAGGGGAGGGGGGGGGGGAGGGGAGGAGACGCGGGGAGGAGGGGGACTGGCCGGAGTGAGGAGGAAGGGAGGGGCGCTGCCCGGAGTGAGAAGGGGGGCTGCGGGGGGGCGGGGAGGAGGAGGGGTGGCTGGCCGGAGTGAGGAGAGGGGCTGAGGGGGGGCGGGAGGAGGGGGAGGGGGAGTTTGCCGGAGTGAGGAGGGGAGGGGGGCTGGCCGGGTGACGAAGGGAGCTGAGGGGGGCAGGGAGGAGGAGGAGGTAGGGATGGCCGGAGTGAGGAGGGGGGCTAAGTGGGAGGAGGATGGGGGGGTGGTGGGGAAGGGGAGGTAGTTTAGGTATTATTATTATTATTTTTTAAATGTCATTAACGGTCCAAGCTAATGGTCAACATGGTCAACAGACGATAGGGGACTGTCCGAACAAGTCGTATATTGCGGGGGTTTTTATTTGCTAAAATTGACTAGAAGGTCTTTCTAAGCAAAATGTACAAATTTAACCAGGAATTTTTTGCAATTTACCCAACAAAGTAATATATACCGCGGATGAACCCAGAGAGAAACATATTGTTTAGTCACATTTCACATAGAAATTATCAGAAAAGGCCAACCCTTTGTACAGGTTAGCTAACAGTAAATGGTCATACAATAATTTCATTACATTGGAAACAATATATTTCCAAAACAGGTGAATTAATTAATTTTAAGTTTAGGAAAGGTCACACCGCTTCAACAGCATAGTGGAATTTAAAATATAATGGTGAGGATTCATGCTGATTCAATTAAGTAGGACATCCCTCTACGCCAATAAACAGATCATAAATTGTGTCCACACAATGTGGGAGTGGTTTATAACAAGAACCGCCTGTCTGCAAGAGACCATTGGATGTTACAGACTAGCAGCAGCTCTCTAATAATGCACCTAAGGAGAGGTTTCCCAATGGCTTGTAGTAACCAAATGAGAACGGCTCATTAAACACGCCCAAAAAAACTCGCAATGCCTAACTACAAAGACATCCTCTTCAAAGGAACTTCAAAAAGCTTGCAACCTACGACATATAGGGTGTCTTGCCAAAAAGACCTGTATTAGTTCCAAAATGGTATGCACTACAGTTGGAGCCGTAATTGAGCTTCAAATTGTCCAAAAACATGGCTGGACACTGTAACACCATTGATAAGGATAGGGCTAGCGGAATGAGGAAGTATGAAAGTGGTTAATTGAATTGCATGTTTTTTCTTTATTGTTCATCCTAAGTTGCTCAATAGCATAAGTGGATTTTGTCACCCCTCGAGGATGGCTAAAAAGTAAAGTAAAAAAAAAACTAAAACCTTAGCACATCAAAAGGTTCAACAATGTGTATTCTGTTTGGAACTAAGTTACAGTTTCTATTATTTGGGTTGAGAAATATATATCACAACAAGAATGAAGCTAGAAGCTAGCTAACTCTTTAGCCTATAACTTCTTGTTTGTATAGGCAATTTCAAGACTGAAAGGAGTACCAGTTGCTAATAAATGGAGAAACTATAAAGATAATGGAAAATTCTGGGAATTATGAATGATAGTCTGGCTATCCTAGTCTTTTGAGAAGCTTTAGGGTCCGTTTGGATATGTTTTTTAAAATTTCTTTCTGAAAACAGTTTTCTGAAAGTAAGTTATAAAGGTGTGTCCTCCCATAACTTTGTTCGTGTCCAACTGTGTCCTCGCTCGTAAACGTGTCCAACCGTGTCCTCGCTCGTAAACGTGTCCAACCGTGTCCCTCCTAAACTGTGATCAAAGAACATGTCGGGAACAAGCCTAAGGCCGACTCGACGAGCTTGGACCTGCCTCCACCGTCTTCGAGTCCTGGAGTAGGCGCACCGCCCAGATCTCGTTCCTCCACCGCGTCGAGACCCAAACCGGGGCCGAGAACCGCGAGCTCCGCCGGCCGTCCGCGTCGAGACACGCGTCGAGACCTCGAACGAGGTCGAGACCCGCCAAGAGAGACGAGCTCACCGACCGAGGATGGCTTCCCTCGAACGCGGAGGGGGAGAGGCGTCGGCTTCGAGGTCGTAGGAGGAGGGGCGGAGGGGGATGCGGTCGGGCCGAGGTCGAGTCCCTCCACCTTCGTCGATCCCTCCAAAACTCCGGCCATCGTCGAGGTCGACCATCCATCGGCGAGGTGGAGGTCAACCATCTCAGAGAGGGAGTGGGAGAAGAAGAGGGTGGAGGAGTGGCAGGGTTTGATGAGGAGGGGGTGGGAGTTCAGAGTCTCCATTTTTTTGCTGCAAAAAAAAAAAATGTGATGTGCGAGAGAGAGAGAGAGAGAGAGAGAGAGAGAGAGAACGTGGGAATGTGCACTCATAAAGTAGCTTTTTTTTTGTTTTGGGAAAGTAATGTTTAAACGTTTGTTTTAGGACATTGGTTTTTTAAAACCAGCTTTTCGGATGTGCCGATCCAAACAGAATTTTGGTCACTTGCAACATTTAAACTCAGAAATCTGAGTTTAAATGAGTAACCAAACGCACCCTTACTTTTTTTAATGTAGTGGCTGACATGCTTTCTAAGAGTTATAGGACAGTTTTCCTTCGGATACCCTTTAATTTACAGCTTAGGGAAGTAGGACTGTTGAAGTTCCTTTGAATATTCTCAGGTCTGCTTGGCAATTGGGGTAGGAATTATGAGATGTTTTTAGAGTACCAGTTATGAGCGGTTATAAGGGTCTGGTTTTGGGTGGTTTTAAGTAGCGGCTTTTAGAGCTGTTTTAATTTTTTTTTTTCACACTAATAAAATTACATGTATGTTCATATATAAACAAAACGGTCACGAGTGCGGAAACTACCACCAAGTCCACGCCTCGATTAGGAGGTAGAAGTCCATATTTGATCAAAATAATAGAAACACATGAAATAATAGAAACATCTGGTTGAAAGTATGAGAGCAATATTTTAAAGTAGCCATAGTTTGGGAAAAGTAGAAGAGAAACACAAATGAGTTCGGAAGAAGTAGACATAGTTCGGAAGTAGAAGACAAACACAAATGACAAATGAGAGAAAACATAGTGTAGAATATCAGTAGTTATAATTATATATTTTTGGTGAGGATATAAATATAATAAAATAATAAAACCTCTCAAAACCCACCGAATTTGGATGTTTATAAAGCCACCCCAAATTACATTACACCGGCTTTGGGAGATTTTTGGGCCGACCAAAACCAGTGCCTTAAAAAAATTAACAATCACGAATTTTCATAATCGGTCGGTTCAAAAACACTCCAAAACCGGTGAAAAGACCGTTACCAAGCAGACCTTTAGGTCTCGTTTGGTTCACGAAAAGGAAATCAATTCCCGTATTTTCCATGGGGATGGGAAAGTAGAATTCTTATCAAATTTTCTTTCCTATGTTTGGTTGGTGTAGGAAAGGAAAGAAAAAATATATCATTGTTCCAACAATATCCAATGTCAACATAATTAAAATGAAGAGTTAATTGGTAAAATAGGTAATAAATCAAGGCTACTTTTGTCATAATGTTTGGTAATTTATGTTGGGGAAGGAGGAGGGAAAATGAATCCCATGGGTCATGAGAGGAACCATTTTCCCTCCTATTTTCCCCCATGTCAGGAAAGTGTTTCCCAAATTTGTGGCTACCAAACAAAGGGAAGGAACAAGTTTCCTTTCCGGATTCCTTGAATCCGTGAACCAAACGAGGCCTTAGAGTTTATCTACAAGATGTCATTCGGCTCATATGCAGTGACTATAAAGGATCTATACCAATATTTGCAAAATCAAGGAACAGATAACCATAAAGCCTAGAGAGTTGTCAATCCAACTAAACAAACATTTCCTTTTGAATCAAAACTTCAATTGAAGTAGGCAGTCAAAAAATGATGATGCTCTCCATAGTTGTTATTGCAGAAGACTTCATCAACAAAATCCATGGCTGAACCATAACATTTTAAGTTTGGTGCCCAAGTGAAAAGCAAATGTGTATTCCTCTTTCTAGACGGCAAAAACTCGTATCATTCTGTATTTACCTTAGTTTTTATAGTTGTAACTAAAATGTACCCTTGGACAAAGCTGTGACAAGTTCAATGAAAAAGGACAAAGCTGAGATGGACTAGAGGAGTGGAGAGGCAGTGAGCTTATATAAGAACAGAAGTAAATTACAAATTACACTAGGGATACAATGTCATATAAAAGTCGAACAAAGGCATTCAGCAACTAAAGGTTCAGTGAAAACTAAGAAAAGATTACCAACCCAAACATGTTAAGCTTGTAATTTTGTCAAACAAACAGACCCAACAACTTACGACAAAGACAAAACATTTATAAACCATTTTACTTTAATATAAGGATATTGGCCACGAGACAACAGTTCATATTAGTAACAAACTTGTAGAGGTATAAGTTAATGTAATTATTTCATCTACTCATTGAATAAGTGATCATCAAATGGTTTTTACTCGGAACCTTTGAGTTTAGCTTGGGGCAAAACCACCATGGTTCTAGTACGAATCTGAGGTTTTAATTGATTCATAGGGTCTCTCAACAAGAGAATGTGCCTTCATATATTTCTATTTTTTCTAAAACTGATTTATGGTTTCTTCAATATAGATCTGCATGCAAAAGAATCCATGTACCTAAGATATCAAACTAAGTTGGCATGTTTACACCTGTATATATACACACTAAATATTTCTAACAAAGAGAACAGACGATCAGAGCTAAGAATCAAAGACTTACAATTGCATGTCTTTAAGCTTTGAAAGCAGAAATTTTGTGGCCCCCTCAATGTGCTTCTTAAATAGCTCCTGTTTCTCACCATCCAATTTAGACGTTAAGAGTTTAATATAGCGCTTCATGTAAGTCACAAACTGCTTCTTGTCAAAGGCTGGTTGTTCCTGTCAAACAAAACAAAGAACACAAAACTTATATTACTACCCATCAATGATTTCAGAGCTGACTGAATATTATAATTCGTGGTGACATGGAGTTGAATGAGTATAAATGGGAATCGAGTATAACCTGAAGCCGGAAGGTGTCAACAATATCAACCACCTTGACAGCTTGGTCATCAACTCCCTCGTCTTCACCACCACCTTCAGCAGAAGGGTTTGCACCAATGTCTACATCAACAGCTCCTTGAACTACCCACTGCCAACCAATTATGAAATGCACAAAAAATAAGACAGCACTTTTTTATACCAATACCAATATTCTGAAGTACCATTTACAATTTTTCACAATAAACTTCCGTCAATAGTGATTTATAAACTTTCAGTACAATAAATCAAAGGCATGCATTCCATATAGTGGAAGTATAGTTATTAACAATATAATGCAATTTATATTCAGTGTACAAACCTTCCCGTCTACTTCCCACAGCATACCATTTTCAATTTCCTTGTAATTGAAGGAGTCTGACAGAAGTTCATCGCCTGCAAATGATCCACAAGACTTATAAATAATCTAGAAATCTTGCAGATATTAAGGGACATAATATAGGCATATTAACATGGAAATACTAATACGATAAAAATACTAACAAGCCCTCGAGCAAAAAAAATACTTGCAATCATAGCAATCAAAATATCTAAACCAAGATACGAGAACATAAAATTTCTCAGCCAACGGCATTGGAGAACACAGCTTCCTTGCTAGTTGGTACCCATATTTATAATTGTGGATATTTGCAAATAAATAACTAAACTTTCGGCAATTTGCAAATTAGGGTCTAAACCATTAGAACTAACAAGTTGCTACCCTTAAGTTAATGAACTAAAAACACTGAGCCTTCTCCCAGTTTGCAACTTGCAATGCAACTCACTACCCAAGTCCTTAAATGACACCCTTCTTATTTTTCATATTTCTTAATGACATCCTACATAACCAGGGTAGGATAGCAAGTTACAAATTGGGGAAATTCAGGGTATTTAGTTGTTAATTGTCCACCCTAGGATATCAACATGCTAATAATAGTAGTTTAAGGTAGCAACTTGCAAGTCACTACAAGTTCAAAAGGTATTTCATTGCAAATTAGTCTATAATACAAGCAACGGAAAAATAAAGGAAAAGAATCCTAAATGTTACATGCACATTTTCTATTTACTAAGTGTATATTTTCAATAATTTCCACATCCTTAAACAGAAGTTAGGAAGCATAGAGAGCATATAATAAAAGCAGCACTTAACCAAATTAAAAAAAAATAAGGAAGACAAAGAAGTGGAGCTGACACATTGTTCATTCTATAATCTATACTCGATCATAAGGCAACCATTACAAACTAGCCTTTCAAAATCATATCTTACTATGTTGTATGTGTGTGTCTGTGTGTGTATATATAGTAAGAAAGTAAGCCTCCACATAGGCCTCGTTTGGTTCACGGAAAGGAAATGCATTCCTTTGTATTTTCCATGGGAATGGGAAAGTAGGATTCCTGTCACATTTCCTTTCCGTTGTTTGGTTGGTGCAGGAAAGGAAAGCAAAAATATAGCAATGTTCCAATAATATCCTTACATATAAAATAAAAATAACATTATGAAAAATAACATTAATGGTAAAATAAGCAATAACACATGGTTACTTTTGTCATAACTTTTGTAATAAATGTTGGGAAAGGAGGAGGGAAAATCAATCCCATGGGTCATGAGTGGAACCATATTCCCTCCAATTTTCCCCCTTGTGAGGAAATTGATTCCCAAGTTTGTGGTTACCAAACAAAGGAAAGGAACAACTTTCCTTTCCTACTTCCTTGAATCCGTGAACCAAACGAGGCCATAGGGTAGGGTGCTCCTGGCACAACATAAAACTTCAGTAAGTTTTCTGCTGTAAAAAAAACAGGAGGTTTGAAGATTTGATTAGAAGTTGCAAACGGTCTAGTTAGCATCACATCAAAAGGTCAAGCTTTTTGAATGCACGTGCGTTGCACGTATTTCATACTACTTGGAAAGAGCATAGTATATATTATTTTATATTATTATTAGGAAGACTAAAAAAGTAGTAATTATTATAATCTTTATTAAAGACTATTTAGGAAGAGTAAAAAAACAACCACCTTAATTATTCTAAACTTATTATTATATTATTAGTATTATATCATTATACATATTATTTTATTCATGCATGTAAGACTATTTAGCAAGATTAAAGGACAACTCCCCTAATTACCTAGCCACCTGGTTGTCCCTATTAACTTTTATCTATACTAATGTCTATATCTATACTCTAGACTACTACTATAAAATAAGGAAAGTTGGCTTCACCATGAATTTTCTTCCAAATATGTCCTTACCTAACTTTACTAATTAAAATTATTCATTAAACTTAATGAGGGCAGCTAGGTAATTACATATAGATTTTTTTTTTAAGAAAAATGTACTTATGATGCCTTATGCTCTTCCCAATTAAAAAAGTTAATTAAAAGGAGGTTACACGTGCATATATGCTAGTAAATAATTTAATTAGTAAATATATGGAAGGGTATATTTCATAGTAAAAAGTTCCACGGTGAAGCTGAACTTCTCCCATTACATAGTAGTAAACTTTTCCCATTACATAGTAAATTAGATTTATCATTTTATAGTTCTGATAACTCCTAGTGTAATCAGTAGCTACAACCAATCTATGCAAATTGGCAGAATTGAGTACATATAAAAACGATTTAGCAGCAAAAGTAAAGGGTGTAATTTTCCATATAAAGTATTAGGAGGTGATTAATTGACCAAGTAATCCAAAACTTGATCCAATTGAGCAAGAGGCTAATTAATAAAAAAACAAGTAACCATGTACACACCACACGCGATAGATACGTCAGAAAAATTGAACCTTTTTACAAAATTTAATAAAAGGAAAAGAAATCCAAACAAATTCATCAACGACAAGCATGTGCAATCAAACAAATCCCTAAACCAACAGATTCGACATATATAAATCAACCAAATCTAGCAAGCATCACAGATTTAACAATCATACGAATCAACCAGTATGATCATACGAAAAATTCCCAATTAAATGACCGATCGATCAGAACAATCTATAGAAACGAACTTCAAGATCTGAACTTTTTTTTCCCGAGAAATTTGCGAAAATAAAGATGAAATAGGAGATCTAGAGTCGTAGAATTATACCAGTAAGGAGATCCTGGTAGACCAACATGATTGATTCCTCCCAAGAAAATTCGCAAACCCTAACCCTAAATTTTGGAGAGGGGAAGGAGCGAAAGAACGGAGGAGGCGAGAGAGGAAGAACAAGCGGCTCGGTCGGTTGCTATTTATAGCGGACTCTAGGGATCGGGAAGGGTCAAGTGATAGGACTCCCTTTTATTTTGAACCGTTCGATTGGAATTATCTATCTTAATCCAGACTTATGTACGGCTGACAGTGGACGGTGATGTAAATTTCTTTTTTTCATTGCACGTTCGGAAAAAAAATATATTAAAAAATTAAATATAATTTTTTTATATTTGAACTCAAACAACCAAAAAAAAATTGACTCCTTAGCTTAGCCACATAAGTTAGAATTATTTTGTTATAAATAAACCATATTAGATAATTAAATTTATTGTAATTATCTAATAAAATATTTAGATAGTTATTTAATTATTATTTACACTTTTTAATTTATTTAAATAGATGATGACATACGACTTGGACGGCTCACTTTTGAGTCGTTTCCAAGCCGCATTATATGGTAGAAGATGATTGCTAAATTTTTAAACAGAAATATTTGTCATAGCTTATTAAAATTTTGGTAATCATTTCTATGCAAATGACTATCAAAACATGACTACTAAAAAATTTGTAGCACTTTTTATGCAAAAAGGACTACCAAAAATTTGTGGTGCCAATAACACTTGCCTTTTCTAAAGGGTCGGATTTGGACTACAATACTATTTATGTAGGTTTTGGTTTTCTTATGGATCCTCTGCATGTCCACCTTACTCCACTTGTTCCTTTAAAAGTACAGTCTAAGATCAGTACAAACCATATGTGCAATCCAGTACAAAATCAGTACAAAACCATGTGCCTACTCGCGAATATAAAACCATGTGTCCCTCCACTGGTTTTTTTCGTACCTTGCCTACTCATCTTTTACTGGCTCGCTACAATATATTTCCACACACCATCCTCCCCTTACCCAATCTTCACTTGCAAGCCCAAAATCAATGAGTACAAAACTATGTTCATATTTTAGTTTTTTATTTCTATTACAATTAAGGAAAAAATTTAACTAAAGCTTATATTTAATATTTTTTTACACATAGGAAAAACATCAACTAAAACTTATAATATATATTAGGGATATTTAGCAATATGGTCTCACATATTAGTGGATATTAGATATTGAGTCTCGAAATTGTCCAACGTTAGGGTTTGGGTCTCGAAATCACTGTTCATGTAGGCTGACGAACAGTAATTTCGAGTCCCAAACCCTAACATTGGACAATTTCAAAACCTAAATCCTAATATCAACTATTATGTGAGACCTTAATGCTAAATAACCCTATATTTTAAGCATGGAGAAGTGGGGTGCTATTTTGATCCAACATCTATACCTCAACATATAGACTGGGAGAGAGATCTTGTTAAGAAGTAGACATTGTCCTCTAAAAGGGTATGGTCCATGTCCACATATGTCCTACCAAATCCATACCTCATCTCGATATAGAAGTTAGAGTTTATAGAAGGTTTTCTTTATGAATACTACATGTGATTGGTTTAGATAACACCAGTTCAGACCTAGGAGAGATTGAATGTGAAGAAGATATGTAGATGTAATAAATAATATTTTATACGAGGTAATAAATATTGCATTTGATGTAGAAAATATGATGTATGTGTGTAACATACGAAATATGGTCAAATCTAGATCTATTTCTTGGGGAATATTGTGAGGCTCTTCTCACAGTACTGATATTCGTATACGCATACACATGGACGGACGCACTTGGAGTCCAGTGGGGGGCGGTGCCCCTACTGAAATAGTGGGAAAAAATTAATCAGCACAGTTGTAGTGCCCCGTCCCGCAAAGTCAATCGGAAGAATCGAAACGCCAACGACGTTCGGACTTAGCCTTGCAACGGCTACTCGAAGACTCGCTCAGTCGATGTGACTCCTCGCTCAGGTGGGGTAGTTTCGGTGAACTTGCCTCATCTTAGCCTTCACATAATAAATCACATGTTTTCAACTTGCACAAGTAGGCTAATATAAAAGCTACGAACGCACATAGCTAAGGAAATAATTCCGACGGGTCGAAATATGCTAGAACTTCGAAAAGGTCCCACGGCCGTCTTAGAAGTGTGTTCAGCGTGCTTTCAAAGTGACACTTGAATCCTTCGTTCCCGTGGCTTGGGAGAAAGAAGTTGGCCTGAGTTGCTAAGTTGCTACGACACTCGAATTAGCCTAAGTCATAGGCGTCGCCCGCATGAATGCTTGATAAAGCATGCACGGTTCCGTCGCCCAAGGCTTGGCATAGCCTTCGCATGTCCCGTGGGTTAAGTCATCTTGCACGGCTTTTGGCTTAAGTCTAGGCACCCGAGAACTTGGTTGTTCAAGTCGAACGCGTGCACGGCACGTTTTCCTCGATGCGAAGCTTGGCGTAGCCTTTGCTCGTCAAGTCATTGCGCAAATAAGTTAGACAAAGTTATACCGGTCGATCTAAGCCATTTCTAGCACTGTCCCACTCTATCTGCGGTTGTCAAGTCGCGTAGTCCCTCGAGAACAAGGCTCGTCGTATAAAGAATATAACTTGAGCGATAGCGTCGCCTAGAGAACCAGGCATGTCTAAGGCACGAGCCACGGTGGATTTAGTAAAGAGTATGCCACGGACAAAGGAAGTCCCCGCGACTGGTTGTCGCCAAGATCGGTCCCGCTACTTGGGAGTCTCGCTAAGTCTCGAAATAAGTCTCGTACACGAGATCGGTCCTGCTACTTGGGAGTCTCGCTAAGTCTTAATAAGTCTCGCACACGAGATCGGTCCCGCTACTTGGGAGTCTCGATAAGTCTCGATAAGGAAGTTCACGAGATCGGTCCCGCTACTTGGGAGTCTCGATAAGTCTGGAGAAGCAAGCACATGAGATCGATTTTGCTACTTGGGAGTCTCGATAGAAAGATGGAAAGTATGGTCATGATTAAGAAAGGACTTGGTAGATCGAGCTGAGTCTGCATGGTCACTGGACAACTTGTCGACAAGGTAAAGTCTTCTTGAGTGATCGTCGGGGCGTCGGGATCATGTCGGCCCGGGGGAAGCGAGTGTGGCTCAAGGTAGGATGCTGGATAACCGCATAGAAGATACTTGGCACCTCCGGGGCTAGCTACCCGCGGAGGGACGAGCCGATATCTCCGAACCGTGTCTAAGATAGCTTGACATTGCTAGTGACCACTCATATAGATGGGTCGGCAAAATAGCAGCAAACCGCGTGTATGCCTTTGGATTGAGTCTAGAACATGAATGCATGTCTAGTCGGTAACACAATATCTGGGCCTAAGATTGGGCTGCAGTATAGGCACCGTGCTTGGCACGATACTTGGCGTCGGGATGTTCATGAAATCGATACTATGTTTCACAAGTCTTGTCTAAGTTGGTATATGAGTCAAACAGGAAGGTCGCAAGGCGGTAGCATGGATAAGTCTTGATAAGTTAGTGAGGCACGGCCTCAATCTTGAAGCACGAACAAGTCTAAGCAAGGTCTAGAGGCACGACCTGCACGAGTCATTCCCTTGACGTCGTTGGCACGAGAAGGGTCTTGAGGCACGTAAATCAAGTGATGGTGTTGGCACGGTCGAGTTACATAAGTTTCTGCCCGACGAGGCACTGCCTTGAATATGTTGAAGTCATGAATAGAGTATAGCATGACTCTGTCATTGCGTTGACAAGTATTGACTGAGACGTCTTTGTCCTAAAATGATCATAAGGTAAGACTAGAAAGACAATCGTAAAGGGACTTGTATTGCACAAAGTAAATGAATGTGTCGGTTTTGTATGGGTGGGCGAGGGGCTCACTCCACCAGTACAGTTGAGTACTGACACCCACACAGTCTTCATGTGCAGACACAGGTAGAAGCTCGTGGCGCGGAGCTCGCTTGGATGCGTCGAGGCACGGAGTTTACTTGGCGATTCAAAACATGCGGCCGCGTGAAGTCAAGACTTATACGGGACATAATATATGGACGTTGTCTTCCGAAGCTTCCGCTGGTTCAAGTATTGTATCGAGAGATGAGAAAGAGCAGAGTGACTTGTAACTTGAGAGAAAAGTGAGCCTGAGAGACTTGTAATCAGGGCCTTGTGCCCCATTGTAATCTCATTGTTCAATATCAATAAAGTACATTTTGAATAACTTGTGTTTTGCTTCTAAATTTTTGCTGCATGTTTCAATGTTTCTGCTTGGAACTTCTGTACGACGACCCCGTCGCATCCACTGTAATCGGCCGTTATGAAACTGTCTTGCACGAACGCAATCTAGGCTCGTACGACATCACGCCTTAGCGAGGACGATCGCCCCTACGGAAGCGGGGCGTGGCATAATGGTATCAGAGCACGGCTTTACGTTCTTGGACTTCAAGTCGAATCTCTCAGTTTTGAAAGCTCATCGTTGATAAAGTGTGCGCTTTCTCTCAAATGTCCCTCGGCATGTCCATACAATAAGTCTAAATATTTTCAAAAACTCGTACAAGTGTTCAATTGAACACATTGGTAGGCCATCGCCTCATGCATCAGTAGGCCTTTGTGCCGAACGATTTCGAACTTGACTTAATAGAAAACACATGCTAGAGTTAGCAAGTCGCGTGCGTGCCCAACTAATCCTACGTCGACATTTGTAAATGAGCGAGCAAACTCGGAGTATAGTCCGTACGGGATAGCTATGCACACGGCCTTTTGGCTAAGTTGTGACGCGTGTCGTGCACCTAGGCTTTATGGTACAAACGAGTTACAAGCAATATCAAGTATCGCTCGGTCGAGAACGGAGATACACTTAGAGTGTATATCGATAGGAACGCTATCGAACTAACGCTTAGGCATACACGGAAGATTGGAATAGATTTTGAGGAATAGTACGAACGACTTAGTGCGTCGATACGACGTGAGCGATTACGCTAGAGATTCGTAGAACGAAATTCTGAAAGATATGTTAGCGAGTAATACGAACGTGATTTGGACTAGATCGGATGGCTCGAATCATGAGTTGTGTATGGTTTGTCTTGGAAATCATTCGAGCAAAAATTGAGGATTACGAGTAACAACGAGTATTTTGGCGAGGCGATGCGATCGTGCAAAGCCTTAGAATGCGTCATGCTTAGTTGGTTGTGACTGCGAATATTTCGAACGAGATGTCGTTCGGACAACTTGTGAATGGGCAATACGAGTTACAAAATGATTCGGAATGATGAATAAAAATGAATGGTCTTGATCGAGAAAACCTAGAGGATCGCGCTTATGATATCGGATTTGATCGAATAGAATTGTGGTATATCCAACTCGGACAATAGTATCAGTTGCACGACTCGGAGTTTGTTGCAAAGAAAGATCATCAGGTTACGTACATCATCGATGGTATTGAGGCGTATCAAAGATCGATATACGATAACTCGGGGGTACTCTGATTTGAGGAACGATGATCGTGTAAAAATATCATTATTCTGATGGATGCAATACTTGGGATGTTGAAATGTGTCGAGGAAAGATAGACTTGGCTCGAAGATTTTTTAGTTGAATAAATGACGATCAGACTATCGATCTTGGATTGGATGAAAATGAAATATTTAAATTTTCTTCGTGACAACCACAACATTGACGTTCTTGTCTTATGCGAGTGCAACTCCAACCTCGCACATGCGTCACGCCGATTAGGATGATCACTCCGCGTGAGCGCTGGTATGGTGATTCATACAGCGGGGGTGATCGAACTTGCATGGCGTGGCAATTTGATTACTTTGACCCGTGGTTTAACGCGAAGGTAGACTCAAGAATGACTTCGTGTGCTTGATGAATCAAACTTGAGGATTGAGTAGGCCCAATCCGCGTATCAAAAATGAATTAGTCTAGACTCAAACATGAGTTACGCTCCGATGAGAATGATTATTCCGTGGGAGCGTTGCATGGTGATTCATGAACCACCGTAGATAATCGGACTCGCATGAGATTAGGGCATGACGAATTGTTAAGCTAGATGACCTCGTGATCGAATAGATGAATTGGTTAGAATTGGTGATTTGAAATAGATTCGAATATGCGCAATGAGTGCCTTGATACAAAATAGGTGATCGTGCTCGATGTTTAGAAACTTGAGTGACACGAGCTTGGGTAGAAAACCCCGTACTATCGACTTTGGTTTGACCCTAGGATTGGGGTCAGTGTTGGCATTATTGTTGGAGAACTATGATTCCAATCCTAACATTGACTTTAGCCTTGAAAAATGGCCTAGCGGTTAGGCGAGACGTCCATGTTTCAAGAGTTAGCAATCGAAAGATTGATCTTGAGGATTGGTATGGATGGATGGAGTGAATCAAGAATATGGGAATACCCCTCACGAGATTCGGCTGACATGCATATATTTCAGGGACGCCTGAGTATGTGCACGATGCGACTCGAGTGAGAATGACGAATTCTCTATCATGCGGCTTGGCTGAAATGCATGTATTTTAGGAACGCCTAGAATGTGTGCACGATCCAACCAAGTGATACGTTGAATTCAAATGAGACTTGAAGAATGGAAAGTATCGAGGATTTGAGATCGTGTTAAAGGGAAAGATTGATAATAGTGTGAGCGTGGCTCAGAATCGAGGAAATGCATAGGCGGAGTGTGTACGAGAGCCCTTGGATCAAAGTGGTCTAATAGTAAGTACTCAGTTAGTTTCGAGGACGAAACTTTTTCTGAGTGGTGTATGTTGTAGTGCCCCGTCTCGTAAAGTCAATCGGAAGAATCGAAACGCCGACGGCGTTCGGACTTAGCCTTGCAATGGCTACTCGAAAACTCGCTCAGTCGAGGCGACTCCTCGCTCAGGTGGGATAGTTTCGGTGAACTTGCCTCATCTTAGCCTTCACATAATAAATCACATGTTTTCAACTTGCACAAGTAGGCTAATATAAAAGCTACGAACGCACATAGCTAAAAAAATAATCCCGACGGATCAAAATATGCTAGAACTTGGAAAAGGTCCCACGGCCGTCTTAGAAGTGTGTTCAGATTGCTTTCAAAGTGACACTCGAATCCTTCGTTCCCGTGGCTTGGAAGAAGGAAGTTGGCCTGAGTTGCTAAGTTGCCACGACACTCGAATTAGCCTAAGTCATAGGCGTCGCCCGCTTGAATGCTTTATAAAGCATACACGGTCCCGTCGTCCAAGGCTTGGCATAGCTTTCGTACGTCCCGCGGGTTAAGTCGTCTTGCACACTTTTGGCTTAAGTCTAGGCACCCGAGAACTTGATTGTTCAAGTCGAACGCGTGCACGACACGTTTCCCTCGATGCGAAGCTTGGCGTAGCCTTTGCTCGTCAAGTCATTGCGCAAATAAGTTATACAAAGTTATGCCGGTCGATCTAAGCCATTTCTAGCACTATCCCGTTCTATCTGCGGTTGTCAAGTCGCATAGTCCCTCGAGAACAAGGCTCGTCGTATAAAGAATATGACTTGAGCGATAGCATCGCCTAGAGAACCAGGCATGTCTAAGGTACGAGCTACGATGGATTTAGTAAAAAGTATGCCACGGACAAAGGAAGTCCCCGCGACTGGTTGTCGTCGAGATCGGTCCCACTACTTGGGAGTCTCGATAAGCCTCGTTCACGCGAGATCGGTCCCGCTACTTGGGTGTCTCGCTAAGTCTTGATAAGCCTTGTACACAAGATCGGTCCTGCTACTTGGGAGTCTCGCTAAGTCTTGATAAGTCTCGCACACGAGATCGATCCTGCTACTTGGGAGTCTCGATAAGAAAGTTCACGAGATCGGTCCCGCTACTTGGGAGTCTTGATAAGTCTCGATAAGGAAGTTCACGAGATTGGTCCCGCTACTTGGGAGTCTCGATAAGTCTGGAGAAGTAAGCACGCGAGATCGGTCTCGCTACTTGGGAGTCTCGATAGAAAGATGGAAAGTATGGTCATGATTAAGAAAGGACTTGGTAGATCGAGTTGAGTCTGCATGGTCATTGGACAACTTGTCGACAAGGTGAAGTCTTCTCGAGTGATCGTCGGGGCGCCGGGATCATGTCGGCCCGGGGGAAGCGAGTGCGGCTCAAGGTAGGATGCTGGATAACCGCATGAGAGATACTTGGTGCCTCCGGGGCTAGCTACCCGCGGAGGGATGAGCCGATATCTCCGAGCCGTGTCCAAGATAGCTTGACATTGCTAGTGAACACTCATATGGATGGGTCGGCAGAATAGCGGCAAACTGCATATATGTCTTTGGATTGAGTCTAGAACTTGAATGTATGTCTAGTCGGTAACACAATGTCTGGGCCTAAGATTGCGTTGCAGCATAGGTACCGTGCTTGGCACGATACTTGGCATCGGGATGTTCATGAAATCGATACTATGTTTCACAAGTCTTATCTAAGTTGGTATATGAGTCGAACAGGAAGGCCGCAAGGCAGTAGCATGGATAAGTCTTGATAAGTTAGTGAGGCACGGCCTCAATCTTGAAGCACGAACAAGTCTAAGCAAGGTCTAGAGGCATGACCTGCACGAGTCATTCCCTTGACGTCGTTGGCACGAGAAGGGTCTTGAGGCACGTAAATCAAGTGATGGTCTTGGCACGGTCGAGTTACATAAGTTTCTGCCCGACGAGGCATTGCCTTGAATATGTTGAAGTCACGAATAGAGTATAGCACGACCCTGTCGTTGCGTTGCCAAGTATTGACTGAGACATCTTTGTTCTAAAATGATCATAAGGCAAGACTAGAAAGACAATCGTAAAGGGACTTGTATTGCACAAAGTAAATGAACGTGTCGATTTTGTATGGGTGGGCGAGGGGCTCACTCCACCAGTACAGTTGAGTACTGACACCCACACAGTCTTCATGTGCAGGCACAGGTAGAATCTCGTGGCGCGGAGCTCGCTTGGATGCGTCGAGGCACGGAGTTTCCTTGGCGATTCGAAGCGTGCAGCTGCGTGAAGTCAAAACTTATACAGGACATAATGTATGGACGTTGCCTTCCGAAGCTTCCGCTGGTTCAAGTATTGTATCGAGAGATGAGAGAGAGCAGAGTGACTTGTAACTTGAGAGAAAAGTGAGCCTGAGAGACTTGTAATCAGGGCCTTGCGCCCCATTGTAAACTTATTGTTCAATATCAAAAAAGTATATTTTGAATAACTTGTGTTTTGCTTCTAAATTTTCGATGCATGTTTCAATATTTCTGCTTGGGACTTCTGTGCGACGACCCCGTCGCAGCCGCTGTAATCGGCCGTTATGAAACTGTCTTGCACGAGCGCAATCTAGGCTCGTGCGGCATCACGCCTTAGCGAGGACGATCACTCCTACGGGAGCGGGGCGTGACAACAGTCAGCAAGTGAACCCAACCAAGGCGGACGCATGTGGGTGGTGATCCCACAGGAATAATATTTTTTTATTTTAATTGTCAACGAGTGTGTGGGGCCCAACCCTCTTCCCACGCACAAACTCACGCCAGAGCCGCAGAAGCAGAAGCCAAACCAAACCCAAGTCTTCTGTTGTGGCCCCATCTCCCCCCTTCTTTCTTCATTTCCCCTTCTTCCAATCCACGTGTTCCAAAAAAAATAATACAAATACACGGCATATACCGCTGCTGAAGAAGGTGTCAGAGGAGTGCATGAAGAAGGTCATTGAAGTCAGGACTCAGGAACTGTTGCTGAAGGAGATCCCCAAAGGTCAATATTAAATCAAATTAGGTCAAAAGTATTTTAGGTCAAAATTTTATTTCTGTAACGTGAACTAAATTTGTGAATTTGTGAAGTCTTTAATTGATAAATTATGTCTATGTTTGTATGTGTAGAATTTATTTGTGGAATTAGAAGTTTGAATATGGAAAAAATTTCTAAACGATGTAATTCCTTATGATGTTCAATTTTCAGGGATGTTATCTCCGAACCCTATATGATTGTTACATGAATATGTTCAATTTTTGGGGACGTTGTCTCCGAACCCCTTATGATTGTGCCCTTAGTAAAAATTTATCCTGGATCCGCCAATGCACATACACGTAAATTTATCTCGTATCGTATTTTTATTTTTATTTTTGTGATTTGTGTATCCCGGTCAAGGATAGTGGATTTTCACGATGCAAGTCATTGACTGTTATATCGTGCCATGATGTTAGTTATGGATTTCATATAGCAAGGGCACTCTCGTTTGATACTCAGTTTTCGAAAAAGCTACTAATGACTTATGTAATAATTGGATTTCTATATTTTTCTCGATAACCATGTTAACCTATAGCATTCCTGAGGCTTAAAGACCCATGACATGGCCATGTACCCTAACTAGGACCTGCATATAGAATGGAACCTTGGAAATCATGATTTTCTGAATATTTCGTATGTAGATAATATACTGGCAGTGTACTAATAGTATAATATTTTTCTATATTTTTAGAGAATTTCTTGCAAACAGTATACTATCTGTGTTGTTCTAAGTGGGAATAGACTAAAACGATTCTAACTAAAATCGACTAAATCTAATTGTCTGCTAATACTGATTTATTTCAAATTCCTACGTTTAAGCCAACCTTCCAAATCTGACCTTAAATCCTCAAAATTTCTTTTGAATCATTCTATATATGATTTTGAGAATTCCAAATCTAAAACCAACTAAACAAATCCTCAACGTTTGTCAATTCCAACACAATTTTAAAACTCAACTACTCTATCCATTTTCCAACTAACCTGTCTAGTATTCCGAAGTTGCCTACCAATGCTCCAATTCTCACCAACCCTACTTATGGATTACTCTATCTTTCCTATAACTCACACCCTTCATAAAATTGGCCATTCTACGTAATTGCTATATTCATTCATTTGGAGTCCGATGCCTAAACACTAGTAAATATCACTAACGGTTCTATCATCTTCCTCTCTGTAACACCCAGTTTCTAAAATGAGGGTAATTTTGAAATTTTGTATTTTAATTTATTTAATTATGATATTTAAATGATAATATAATTTTTGGTAATTTTTAATCATTTTAAAACTATTTTAAGTTATGACTTATGATTTTGGTGTTTGACTAGTGTAACCTTAGAGCCTAGCCATGTGATTAGGATGTTTGACTAGTACATTTTAGCCTAGAGAGTATTTTGTCATTTTTAAATTATTTGAATTTAAAATATATTATTAGGAATTTTTTTAAATAATTTAATTGAATGATGTGATTTAAATACTAATATAATTATTGTCTTGTGATTATGGTTAGCCTAACCTAGATTGGACCTAACCTAGATGGGTCATAACTAACTTAGTGAGCCACTTTGAGAATTAGATGGTTTGGCTAAGGGGTTAAGTCAAGTCTAGTTATGGTTAAGTGATTTGCAAAAGACTAAGAAAGAGCCTTTTGTTCTAAGCCACACAATACCCTTGATTCAATCCTAGCCATAGGATGAAACCTAAAAACCCTAACCCTAACTTTTATGACCAGCCAAGAGACCCCCTTGCCTATATAATGTCTCTATGGGGATTTGTGCCTCTTTCTTTAATAGTCCTTCATTTCTTAAGGAAATAGGTAAGCCTTCTTTAATTCCTTCCTAGTTTAATCAATAGGACTCCTTTTTTATTGTAATTTCTTCCATAATGATCTAATCAATGTTTTCTTGCTGATGGTGGAGTCAAATCTCAGATTTGCATCAATTTGGGGATTGGGGGTGGCTTTGAAGAACTCCTTGGAAGAGACTTTTTGTGTGAAGAACAACCCATAGGTACATTCTATTCCACCCATTAAAACTAGGTTTAAATTGCATATTCATCTAGCCCTAAGTGTCCTGGTTCTGTAGGTATAGGGTTTTCCAAGTTTCGTGTCCTGTACGTGTCCGTATCGGACACGTATCAAAGACAGGCGCAGGTGTTCGACGAAATGCCACAAAGGGCATTTCGTTCGAGTTTTCAATTTGTGTTTGAATAGGAATGTGTGTCTTAGTGTCGCTTACACGGTTCTTGTGTATTGAGATGGTTTCGTGCATGTGTCGTGTCATTTTTGACACGCGTGCACACGCTTGGACACGCTCGCGCGCGGCCTGGCGGATCCCCTGCCACTCGGGGTCCCTACAGGACACGACACGGCTTGCCTTGACACGAAATTTTGTGGGAGCTAAGGGGCACCTTCTGTCACCACGCTCCCCAATTTTCGTTGGATTTCGTGCACTGGTTGGTGATAAATCAGTCGTGTACTGGTTTTCTACTGTTCTGCGCACAGTGTGCATCTAGCCACTGACACGGCCTTGTATCTCTGGACACGACACGCACTGACACGATTCAGGGTAACACACACCTAGGCCTACCCTAGGTGCACCCACTGACACGAGCACGAGGCCTGGGTTGGCCTGTGTCGGGTGCACGACACGCGTGCACACCCGTACGAGACTGTCCCAATTTGTGTGTCCAATATACCCGTTTTGGTTTTGATTCAATTGGACACGTTTGTGTCCCCTTTGGTAGACACAAACACACCACATGACACGTACACAATGTGGTTATATGTTACCAACCATTAGTTCATTATTTTAATTTGATTTAGATTGTTAAATGCCAATTTCCCAATTTTTCTATAAACTGTGAAACAGTCCTATGTATCCTGTTTTTCCAGATTTCTAAAATGAGATTTAGCATCAATTTTTACCTAATCTATACTGCTAATTACATGCAATTAAGACTCTAATATGTGCATATACATGATTCCTAGTAGTGTGTCAATTTTGGATTGATTTGGATGTGGGTTGGGGTCAAAATCTGGATGTTTAGCTAGGGGACTGTTTGAGTGGTTTAATGTGATATTATGTGTTGTATAGGCTGTTTAGAATTAATGTTTAAAACCTGAGATAGTTGGGGACTGTGTTATTTGGTTTTGTGTGCTAATCTGAGTTGTTTGGACTGTTGGAAAACAGTGTGCAATCCTAAAACCTGAGAACAATTCACTAATGACACACACACAAAAGTTTTCAGTCTATACATGCAATCCCTGTCACTTTGTAACATCCACACACACATGTAGACACCACACACACACACACACCAGCTCCCTGTCACTCAGGGACAGCCCCTCTCACAGTTCACTCACTGTTTCACACACACATGGACACTCTCACAGATCACTCTATCACTAATACACACACACACACACATACACATGAACACTTGAGTTTTCCCCTCTCTATAACCTACTCCTATTGTAGATATATATATATATATATGTAATGTGTATATATATATATACACATACTCCTATTGTATATATATATATATATATATATATATATATATATATATATATATATATATATATATATATATATATATATATATATATATAAGTTTGTGTATTGTATTAGGTATCTAATATGGAAACTTGAAATGGTGTATAGGGTATATATATGTATTAGTATCCTATAATATATGTAGGTGTGTGATTATATATATATATATATATATATATATATATATATATATATATATATATATATATATATATATATAAAATATGTAGGCATATGGATATACTAGCCTATGTGTTATATGATAGCTCATGTGCTAGGCACATGCCTATATGTATATAAAGATATACATATACATTCATATGTGATAGTGGTATAGGTATATATGTGGTATTTGGCCTATGGCCTGTATGTGAGTCTGTTTGTCTAATGAGCCTAATTTGGGCTTGTTCAGCCTTGTTAGGCCTAAGATAGACTTGCTAGACTAGTGTAGGCTTGTTTGACCTAGTTTGACCATAGTTGACCTAGTTTGACTTCTAGGGTTGACCAGAGTTGACCAAGAGTTGACTTTGGTCTAGATTGACCTAGATTCATGTAGTATGCATCGTAGTGCATCTTATTACTTTCCTGGACTTGTTGTGACTTGTACTGTTCTGATTAGGAGCCAGATACCACTCCTCGGACAGTACTTTTCAGTTGGACACTCAGATACCAGGCGCGTACATTCTCTGATCATTTCATATCCTGCTTAGAATTATTTTCCTGCTTTAAATTACTTTCCTTGATACTGTCACGTTGGTCACATGGATTGGTACTATATGGATCTTTTCATAAGATGTTATCCCCCTCGGGAGCATCGGATACTGTATGTTTTGTGCGTTTCACGAATCATCACGTATCTCTATGCTTCCTCTGATTCACGAATCGCTTGTGACACATGTACTCTCATGTTCACAGAGCCATCATGAATCACCTTCACGTATCACTCATTTTATGAGCCATGTGAAGTTTCACGAATCTTAACATAACTTGAACAGATCTTTGTGTATTGATTGGGGATGGAAGAGTAGAAATAGACATGTGAATATTATCCAAGTAGCTGTAGTCATGAATCACTCTCTTAGCTGTAGTTATGAATCTCCTATGCCATTCACATGTTTATATTTTACTCTGACTCACTAGTCACTATTAGTTTTCTATGTATAGTAGATATTTCTATTACAGTTCTCTCTCTGTTTACATACTGTATTTCTTTAGTTCATGTATCTTACTTTACTGCATGATTATATTTTCTAACCTGCTATGATCTGTTGAGATGTACTGTACTCGCTCCTGTCCTGACTGGACCTGTTGAAAATATTACAGAGGATGAGGAGGAGGCCCTATGTACCACCTATTACGGAGCAGGCTTAGACGACACCTGCGACCTGGTTCCTCTGGAGGATCCAGCTGCAGTACAGGATGCTACTCCCAGAGTCTAGGCTAGATAGCTAGGCTTTAGCTTTTCTTTCAGTATTGTGTTATTTGAATTTCAGTTGTTGTTCTGAGATGTAGTTTATATTTAGAGACTCGTATTGAGCTGGATGTTCTTGAGTTGTTATCTTAGACACTTAGATTTTCTCTCTCATTTGTATTACATTGTGGTTTTGATCTCTCTTTCTACCTTTACTATTATGTATCTGCCTTAGCTGTGATTGAGACTGTTCTGTTATGTCACCTCCATTCGGAGCATATATACTGTACATGTACCTTTATATTGTTAGATGATTGACCTAGGACAGCGTTCTACCGCCGACACTGCGGCATAGGCTGGGCGTTGTTACGTTCTCGTACCCTCACAGTGGGTGCGGGTCGTGACACTCTCGAATACGCTACAAGCTCTATAATCCATAACTCTCTCCAAACTTATTACTAACTCGCTTACCCAAAGCCTTCTTCTACTACCTTTTCCTACCTTAACTAACTAACCTAATTGAAAATGATAGTTCCCAAGGATACTCATAAATGAGCTAGGTAACTATCTATGTTTCCTTCCGTATATCTATATAGCTATCAACCATATGCATATATACATACATATATATATCCATAATTGCATATCAGGTATCTAATATACATAGCTATCTATAATATATATGCATAGCTATCAAAATATGGAATTATTAACAAAATACATACAATACACTAGAGTCAAACCATGAAAGATATTGGGCCAATAGGTGTTGAAAGAATGGTCCTAATAAGTTGCTAGGAAAAATCAAGAGTAATTCTATAGAAAACAATGGTAATATAAATGATTTCTGAAAATGAGAGCAATTGCTAAGATTTTAAATAAGGCCAAAATTTAAACAAATCAAGATAATTTTTGGTAAAGTTGTCAATAGCGATAAGAGGCCAAACATGGTATAATGGATATAGTCTCAATAATATCCGGAAACCATACATATACGAAGTCACTTCACCTAGAGTTCATGTTCCGTCAGTGTAGTGTATATCTGGCTGCAGTGAACCTTTGGTTCCATGACTCAAAATAATGATAAATTATCGAATATTCTATCAACTTTATCCAGGATTATCGGGACAACTCAAGAGATCAAAATATTATGCTTCTAGAACATAGCCTCAATAACATTCGAGAACCTATGAATACCTGAATTTACTTCGACTTAGAGTTCCTGTCTCGCTAGTGCGCAGCTGGCTGCAATGAACCCGCGGTCTCCCTAATCTAGATAAATAACTGCAGTGCGCATCTGTCCCGCCATAGTAGGTCGTCAAATATTTTTTTAACTTTATCCATAGAAATTCCAATGGAGTTTATAAAAATTCAAATAAATTCTAAAAGTCCTAATCATTATAGAAAGTGATGTTATCTGTTCTTTAGTAAATAAGGAGATTTAGCAGTGCAAGTATATATTCTTTAGATATTAGGTCTTTGAGAATCAAATGACCACTACCAGTAGAAGAGAAATGACTGAAGTTAAGAGGAGTATCTGTTCTCCTACCTTTCTCTATTCAAAGGATAAACTTATGAATTTGATCAAACCTAACTCTGACTAATAAAGATAATACGACTTCAAATTGAGTGAAGAGCTAGTAAAAATATTTTCTTTGAGATTTTCTTAAGGGATATTGACCTATACTGAAAAATGATTCCTTATGGTCAATAAAAAGTTTGGAAACTAGGTACGCAAACTGGGCTAAGTAGTTAGTCTAGGGCTCTATGGTAGAATATTTTAATTGGTGAAAGAAAGTCAAATTGAAGTAGTATAGCAAGACCAACAAAAAAATTTGAAAAACTTGGAAAATTAGTCATTGATGAGAGATTTGCTAAAAGAGGAGTCAAAATTTCTAAAAGATTAACTGGCCTTGACTCTAGAGAATTTTATAAACTAATATAGATATGAAAATAATACTTCGGAAGAAACAAATAGTAAATATATATAACTATACAATCGGCCTAAGCTGTGATTGAGCATTCCTATATCGCAGGCTCCAAATGGTACTCTAATCCTAAGCACCGTTAGACTGAACTGCATGGACCACCACTAAAAAGGTGTCACGACCTGCTCCTAAATAATCGGATACGAGCCGAACGCGCCCAACCTATGTTGTAGACGCAATGTAGTAAGATGTACTAAGTATCTAAAGAACTTCACAAGATAAGATATAATCTAAATTACATTATCTATTACGTTCTAGAGTTCATCATAATACAATGATACAATGTCCAAAAGTAAAGTTTACTATACAAAGTGAAACTAGATCTAAGTGTCAGCAGCCACTCCTAGGTCCTGAGTCATAGTATCATCTTGCTCAACTAAGGTCTCGGGCTCCTGCCTATAGAACATATAGCCTCAAGTTCACATGCAACATATCCAGTAAGAAGCGGAGCAAAATATATTTTACGATAATGAAACAAGTACATCATGTGATCGAATAAAAAAATAATGAAACATGATGAACATGAACTGTAAATGCATAATCTACCAGACTGAAACATGTAATCAAAAGATCATGACATGTAAATTTAAAATAACTACTAAAATATGTGACCGACTGGAAAAAGATCATGAATAAGAACAATGTAATGGTACGGCTTAAATCCCACGCGCACAGGCGTGAGACTTAAGCTATCAACATGAATCCTAAGTTGAACTTTGGTCACATATCTGTCATGCTCCAGGACCAGAATAATGGCAAGTGGGGACGGACAAGGCCAGCTACGCAATCCCAAAGCATACCAGTACTCTGTAATTACGTATAAGCTGTCAAGACATGGGGGTTACTTCTACAAGCCAACAGTCGATCCTAGGTTAAAACAATCCTAGGTATCTCAACATCACAAGCAATTATACAAGGTACAAGAAGTATGATCATCAGACATACAATAGTAAAGCGTCCCAAACCATATATACATGGATGATCATGAAGCTAGTAATACAAAATGGAGAAACTAGCAAGAGTATTAGTCATACATGATAGCTCTAGCTGCAGTCTAGAATACGCACATCATGTTTATGCCCGTAGGCTAAATGTCAAGGACCAAAACATGAGCTAAACACGTGCTCGGAGGCTAAACGCCACAAAAGAAAAATGTATATAACCAATGGGAGAATAAAATAAGAAACCCACTTGGGTACTCTGGTGCTCTGGATGGTCACCGTCGAGTAGATGGTGTGGAAGTCCTCTGGGCTTCTCTATCAGATCTGACCAAACAAAATCAGTGGGATTAGACCCCCAATAGCAAGTACCACAAAGGAAGCCAAACTATGAACTAAAACCAGCAATAACTAACATAACAACGGTTAGAGATATAATTAATTAAATACAGATCAGGACTCGTGCACTACCAATGCCCTTATCCCGAACATAGGAAGACAATAAGTAAGCATCTTGGAGCATAAAGTAATTATCATGCAACATAATGTAAAGTGTATACAGTTAAGTAAACAGAAGCTTGAGAATATGTAAAAGCAATTAAACATGTGAACTTGTGAGATAGCCGGGTCATAAGAGCATGGTGACCCGGCATAGGGAGTCATGTATAGCTTGTGAGATAATTGAACATATGAGCATGTAAGAATTATATAGAAAGACAATGATAAGTGGACTTAGGAACTAATTCGAAAGTCAAGTTACAACCCTTAAACCAAACAAGGACCTGGGTTGTAACCCTTCTCTTGAGCAGAACTTAGTCTCTGATCATTGTATGGCATAAGAATCATGTAGAACATGTGAGTACTAAATAGGACGACAAACGATAGGATAACTTAGGAACCATTCCGGAAGCCAAGTTACAACCCGTAAACCAAACAAGGACAAGGGTTGTAACCCTTATCCTGAATAGAACTTTATCTCCGACCATTTATCGATGAAAGTAAACATAAACCATAGTATACTGAAATAACATACGGACACTGCCTAGACAAAATTAGACTGGACTGGACTGACTCCATCCATCAATCACGGCCAAGCAATGAGTACGGCTTGATACTTTAACTAACTAGGGTTATCATAAGTCTAGTTACTAACAAGATGCAATGAGATGTTCTGGCAGTCACAAGTCCTGCAGCTATCCAGGTTATCCAGATGCAAGTTACAAGAATTATAGTAGATATATCATCGAGGAGACAAATGTATCCCATGTACATATAATAGTGGATACATCGCCTAGGAGACAAATGTACCCTAAGAGAGTTATTACGTGACTTGGGGGTGCAACACATGACAATGTGTGTCACGACCTGGTCCCAAATTATTGGGTCAAATCGGATCATGCCCAGCCTGCACCGTTGTGAGACAGCGGCAATAAGCTGTATCCAATTGCAGGTAATCATAACAACACAATATATTTGTCACAACTTCTAAAATTTACGAATATTAAAAACTTGTCCAACACAAAAAGATTCATCTGATACATCTGATAAAATAAAAACTGTCTTTTAATTCAAACATCAAAACTAAAACGAAAATCATCATCTAGAAAGCTGGCTCATCAGCCCCGAGATCAACATCGTCCGATTGGGACTCTGGCAGCACAGCTGGGTAGAGCTCAGGGTCGTAATAGCTATTAATCAATAGCTCAACATCATCAATGAAACCTATTGGGGGTAGGGAATCCAGTCAGAAAAGGAGCAAAGTATAATTATGAAAATTTAACAATTCAACTAATAATTAGAAATTTGCAATTTAAACAGTTTGAAATACTTGAACAATATTTTTCCAGCAATTTTTCACAATTGAAAATAATGTGATTTGAGTATGTAATGCTTATGACCGGCTTGGGTTGTACAATAGTATCCTAGTGATACGATACGGCTTATCCCCATGTGAAAAGGAGTAAGCTCGCACAATGATGCAATATGAAGGTATTGGTCATAGAACACTACACTACTCCCCCAATCCCACAATCAATAACAATCAATACTCTAGGAGAGAGTTTCGTATAGCAATATGGTTTAATCTTGCAATATTATAATTAATAATTAAATTGAAAAATAAACATAACCGTGCTTGCCTTGGTTTATAACTGGATTTGAAATCGGTACCGGGGAAGGATTCAGACTCGTCCTCAAAATCCTACAGTTGAGAAGTTCTGACTTAGAACCATATTTGAACCATGTCTAGGTGTTCTAGTTATAATCTCTAAAATTGATCCTAGTCAAGTTTTTAATTTGTCAAAATTATTCTACCGAAAAATGTTATCATTACGAACTACAATTAATTATTTAACGAGGTAAAAGTCAATTTACTGATTAATAATTTACGAAATAAAGGTCAATTTAATATTTTATTAGAAACAATAGTAGTTACAGGTTATTTGGCAAAACTTGGTATTTTTATAATATATATAAAACTATTCTTTCTTTTTAATAAGAAATCATAAATTTGTTAAATTACAAACTTGTAATTTTACTGTCTATTTAATGTGAGAAAATCTTATAAATTTTCTATAATTCAAAATAATATTCTACGTGTTTAACGCCAAAACAATAACCCAGAAAATAAAGAAAAAGCTACACTACACACTACAAGATCGCAGAAAAGAAATAGAAAACTGGACTTATGCCCTTACAAATTATTACATCAATTAATTAAATAAAAATACTAGTGAGCTCTGAACGCCGGGAAGCGGTCCATTCAGCAGGCCGAGGTCCTGCACTCAAAAATGCTATTGGCCAGTAATACGTTCTAAAATAATTATTTAATTTAAAATGTAAATATGGTAAGTCTCAGACTTGGTCCAAAATATCATGTTGCGTTCTAGCTTATGCCTCAACGTTCGAAAATTCCAGTTTCGTTTGCATTTCGCTAGGGTCTACAGACCGATACGGTCATTGCCCGAAAATGATACAAAAACCATATTTAAAACCAACAATTCAAGTTGAAATTTGTTTTGCAAAGGCCAGGATTTGGAAATAGTTTTATTCAAAACTTTAATATATTTTCTGAAAATTTGGGCAGTACCTCCTCTATAATTGGGACAACCCAATCCTGGGAAAATGCCAAACAACACCAATACATATCCCAAACCAGAGATTATAAACCATAAAATATAACCAAAACTACAGAACGTTTTCGAGATAAAATTCGGAAAACCCGAAATGAAATTCGGAAAACCGAAAACCACAGAACCAAACACAGAACCATATACGGAAAAATCCGAACTTAACTCGAAAATTCCGAAAAACCACAGAAATTACGAAACCACAGAATTATTCCAAAAAGAAGTTCGAAAAAATCCGAATCCACGAATCGATCCGATTCCCATAGCGGGATCGGGGACCATGTCATCATCGACACCAATGGGAGTAACACGGAAATATAGAAGATACCTCGGGTGCTCGGCTAGAGCTCTTAGATGAGTATAGAAGAAAAAATCTGCGTGGACAGCGGAAAGCTCGGGACAGCACTCAGATCCGGTCGCAGGGAGCGGACAGCGGCTCGGAACCGGAGAGGAACGCGAAAAGGGGACGGGGCACGCGGAGGAGGCAAGAGTTTCGGGGCACGGCCGGGAAGCGGCTGCGGGGTCGGCGGGAGGCCGGCGGTCGAAATCGGCCCGGGCCGCGGGGAAGAACGGCGGCGAAAGCCACTCGGGGTCGGCCGAGAGGGTCAGAACGGCGGCGAGAGACGCTGGCCTCGGGCGGAGGGGGTCGCGGACTCGCCGGAGCGGCCAGGGGAAGCTCGGTTAGGGCTTGGGGTTGGGAGAGTGGTAGAGAAGAATGATGGAGAGGGTGAGGGTTTTATAGGGAGGAAGATCTGGGGGTTTCGGAAGAGGAGCGGAGGAGTCGGGGGTGGCGGCAATTTTGGGAGCCGAGGGGGGTCGGCTGCGACGGACGTTTGGGAGCAGAAAGGAAAAGTTTTTCCTTTGTTGATTGTTTGAGAAAGAGATAGAGAATAATGAGAGTTAAGGAAAAGAAAATAATTTCTTTTCTTTAATAATAATAAAAATAGGGTTTATGCATATAATTATACTAAGGAACTTAAGGGTTTATTTCGTAAAAATCGAAATTGGGTTCGAGACGGGTTCGGGATGGGTCAGGTCCAACACTAAAAATTCCATGAATAATAGTTTTTCTAAAAATACTATTTTCCTAAATTAACATTTAATAATGATTATAATAATAATTTAGCTAATAAAATTATTCAATTAATTAACCGAAATTTTACGGGTTTCACGACCTTCCCTCCTTAGAAAATTTCGTCCTCGAAATTAAAGGATAGGGTTAGGAGTTGGTAAAACCCCTTCTAATTTAAAGGAATATTTAAATTATTTTTGGATTTTATTTAATTCTAATTTATTTTTATTTTATTTATATTATATAAAAGGCCTATAGCTATGGTTGAGTTTGAATATGCAAGACGACTAGAAAGTATGGCATGTCTAGCGTAGTCGGGTGCTTTAACTAGTATGCTAGCCGTGTTAGGAATGCCATGGTTATATTGTAATCTCTTACATGTTAACCATTCAAATTATGGCACAAGTTATATTTTTATTTAATTAATTAGCTAAGAAAGCCTTTATGACTTTTTAGGAGACCCGGTTGCACCAAACCTTCCCAAACCTCTTCCAAGCCAAACCCAATCCTATGTAGGCATGTTGGACATTAGTAAATATTAATAATACATTTATTTGTATTTAATTCAGATTTTGTAGTGTAATTACATAGATAGAATTAAATAGTTCTATATTAGGAAACCCCTTTTTAAATCCTCAATCCAATCAACTTGCCAACTCACCAAACAACCAAATCATGCCAAGTGGACCCCCCACCATGCTAATTTCGGCCAAACAACCCCCCCATGGCCAAATGCATCAAATTAAATAGGATTTAAATCATAGATTGCTTAAAATTTATTTAAGGATATGTTTAAATATACCAATTTATCCCAAACCTTAACCAAATCCTAATCTTTCTCTCCCTCACCTTTGGCTGACCAAAACCCCTCTCCCTCTCCATAATTTTGGCAGCAACAAACTCTCTATAGCATCTATACATCATCTCCTCCATTGCACAACTCTCCATCCTTCACAAAAACTCATCTCCTCCACCATACATCCCCGAAACCCCTCAAAACAAACCCTAAAAACTCCATCTCCTCCATTCAATCCTCTATAGCCATTATCAACTCTCCCATACTCATCAAGAGAGGATTAGCAAACGAGGATAGCGGAAAAGATTGGAGCTTTGGTGAAGAGAAGTCATCATCACCCTTTCTAGCAAGGATCTTTGGTAAGAACCCAAATCTTTTCTTCTAAAAACCTTTGCTAAAATTCTGTAGGAAATATGTTATTAGTTCTGTAAAAATCATATTTTGATAGATTTTGTTAGGTATAATCATCCATAAAGGTTTCATGAAATATATGCGTAATATTCATGTGTCGGTAGGATCAAAATTAACTCCATTATAAAGGAACTATGAGTTATTGGTGCATATTTTTGAAACTGAATTTTATGTGTGTTCATATACATAAATTAGGATTTTTAAGTATTTTTATACGATTTTAGCAACTCAAATCTGGTCGAAAAAATTGTAGGTCAAAACTAGCTAATTTTGGGTAACCGGCTGACCTAGAATGTCCTAAACTTGTAGTATAATTCAACCCTTTTACCTCTGATATTATTCTATGAAATAAAATATTTTATTGCTATTTAAAATATATTTTTGGTTATTTTAGCAATTTTGAGTCATTAACTATGTTCCGGGCAAGTTTCGGGTAGACTAGCTGACTTACTAATCAACTAGTCATAAATGTCTTTAGAAATATTAATTCTAGAATTTCAAAAATAAATCTGTAGAAAATTAGTTTAAATATTATTTTTATAATTTTTATATGATTTTTAAGTATGTTATTGAAGTAGGGGCATAACCGACTAATTAAAAGTTAGAAACCCTAAAACTGTGTTTCGATGTCTCGTGGAACCTGTGTGTGATTATATGGATCTAAATGGTTCCACGAGAGATTGAATATAATTTTAACACATTACTTTGACTAATTAAGTCGTATCGTAAGTTTCATAAGTAGTGACTTAATTTAGTTAATTAATTATTTAGGAGCGTCGGGTTCCGGAGGCGTGGACGTGGGAGCGGCATTTCATATTTACAGCACGAAATCAGGCAAGATACCTTGCCATCTTTACTGCTTACATTTAGTTGCATTTTATTTCGTTTATTGTATCTATATTCCTTGTTTATTATTTTCTTTTTGCTTGTGGACCTAGAGTTAAGAGACTTCCGTCAATAGAATGTATGTCATTGACTTTGTCACGATTGTATCATGAGTTGTGTGTGAGTTGTAAGTATCATGTAGTGGTCACTTGCGTGTTGGCTGATCCCCCGTACGCATGCGTAGGAATAACTATCAATAGATGCATGTTAGAAGACTTGACAGTTATCTATTATAAAATCGTGTTGTGGAAACGACACGTGTTGGTGTATCGTGGTTATGATACATGTACAATATCATTGGAGGGAGGGGACAGTTATTAGCATAGGGGCTACATGTTCAGTACACACATAGATTTGGGCCGATAGTGTCTCGGATGAGTGCTACTTACTGCCCCGGGGCCGATAGTTTTCGTATGAGAGCTACTTTCTGCCCATGGTCGATAGTGTCTCTTATGAGCGCTACCTACTACCGTTCTCTCTCCATCTATGCTGAACACCTAAGCTCCTGCGTAGAACGTTATCCTCAAAGTATATATATTACATAAATGGTTAGGAACCCAGTTGTGTTGTAGTTTTATAGTGTTTACATTGCAGTTATATTGGCATGTTCTTCCTGTATCTTGTTACGTCCCTCTGAGGACCTGGTTATCTCTCCAGGTGTGTGCTTTCATGGTTTACTACAGGTGTTCTAGCCAAGATTATGGGCGTCTCCATTTCTTCGAATATGATCGTTCTTGGTTCGTCTTGATACTTTTATGGATCATTTTCTTGTATACTTTATCTCCTTTTGATAGTTGGTAGTGGACTTTGTCTCCGCCCAACGATTGTCCCATAAATATTCAAGTTGATTTTATACTATTATTCTTTTTATTGTGGATGAGATTTAGTTTGTCTTGGATTACTATATTTTACAGCTTATGTATACATACAAGGTTTCCATATATTCGAGTGTGCTTCGTATATATGCAACTGGCATGATACGTATCTGGTCTCAAGTATTTTGGGACTAGGGCGTTACATATTTTTGTGGTGGCCCATGCAGGTCGAGTTTGTCACTTCGGTTACGTTATTGTACCGATGTGAGCCTGCAACATAGGATTAGAATCTAGGAATCTCATCCATACAGCTTGACCTCTTCCCTTTGCTTCAAATTTCGAACTCTCGTTCGACTTTCTTGAATTGCATCTTGCTTGATTCCTTTCTACCGTTGATTCTTATTTTCGTGGTTAGTGTCAACTAGAAAGATGACTACACTAGTGTATGCTCATAGGTCAAACACATGGCTAAAATGGTTATATTGGCAATTAGAATACATTTAAGACTCTAATTGAGCTAAAAAGTTTTTTTATTTAAAAAGTGTGATTTAATGAATAGTAATTTGTAAAGTAGGATATTACCAAGGAAAGTTTTAATCTTGAGATTTCTAAATAGTAAACACCATAGGATTGATACTGCAGGAAGGAAAAATAATATATATATAGCTAGAATCTTTATACCATTGATTTAAGAAATTGATTGGATTTTTGAGTTTTGATATTTATGAATTATGGGGTTATAGCTATACATCTTTAAACAAATATAAAATTTATTTGATTTCGAGTTGTTACATTTATGATTTATTGGATTATAGTTATATACCTTTGAACAGCTATAAATTGGGTTTGAAAATGATCTTATATTTCAAATGTGGTTGTCGAAATTATTTAAATTTGCGTCGTACAACTCGCGATTTTTGAGTTAAGTAAATTTGAATTTTAAGTGAAAGTAATGATGGTGAATTTTAGGTTTAAAATATTTGAAAGTTATGAAAACAATTTTTGAATTTTTTTCTTTATTTTAAATTGTGTCCTATAATTGAGGATTTACAAATCTATTTAGATTTTGGCTTCTTTTTTAAAATTATGAATTTGGATATCAAATTCGTAAAAAAAATTTATTTATTTTATGACTGATAAGATTGTTTAAAAATTTAGTTTAATATTGGATTACTAATATCACAAATTTTTGAAATAAAATAAAAATATATTAATGATGTGATAAGGTTGTTTTGATTGATCAAATAAATTTACCATTTAAAAATTTTGATTGTGTTGGTATGACTTAGTATGAATAGAAGTTATGATTGATGAGTGTATTAAAATATTGAGCTAAAATTTTGAGATTGCTATATATGTGCTAGAAATTTTTATCTGAGGAGCTCATAATTTTTGAAGAGTTTTAAAAGATATGATTGATTATGGATATATGATATATAGAGGTGAATCTGGTATCTCTGTCAGATACGATACTTACCGGAACTCCGTGAATCCGGTATATATGTTGCATGTACAGTGCTGCCAACTTCTCGGTGGATAGACCAACCTTGAAGGGGATAAAGTGAACTGACTTCGTCAGTCGGTCCACAATAACCCAAATGGCATCCTTCCCTCCTTGAGATCGAGGCAGTCCTGACACAAAGTCCATCATTATGTGTTTCCATTTTCACTCCGGGATGTCTAGCGGCTGCAACAGTCCTGCTGGTCTCTGTCTGCTGGCTTTCACTTGTTGACAAATCAAACATCTAGCCACAAACCTGGATACGTCTTTCTTCATTTCGTACCACCACACTACAGTACGCATATTCCGATACATTTTATTAGCTCCTGGATGTATGGAATACTGCGACTGGTGCGCTTCTTGCATCAGCTTGTTCCTCAGTTCGCCAGTTGGTACGCAAAGCCTCGTACCATGTCTCAATGCTCCGTCGCTAGCGATTAAGAATCCTTCAAGTGTTTCTGCCAGCACTTGATCTCTGAGTTTGCAAAGCGTCTCGTCTTGAAATTATGTCTCCTTGACTTTATCTATCAGACTTGAGCGCACTTGCAACTGCATCATTGATGATTCAACTCCTGGTATAATTGCTTCTCTTTCCAGCTTTTTTATTTCCTCCTCAGGCAGTACAATCTCCAGTCCAAGCTTCTCTATGTCTTCCAGCAAATGTCGCTCCTTGGTCAAAAACATCGCCATCGGGTATCGACTAAGTGCATCTGCAACCACATTAGCCTTACCCGGATGGTACTGCAAGTTGATGTCAAAATTTTTTATCAGCTCCAGCCATCGTCTCTGTCACATGTTTAGCTCCTTTTGAGTAAAAACATATTTAAGACTTTTGTGGTCTGTAAATATTTCTACTCTCTCTCCATAGAGGTAATGCTAGGGGTGAGCGTCGGTATAATCGGTCGGTATTTGGTTGGATTTTTCGGTATTTTTTTAATCGGTATTTAGAAAATTAATACCAATATCGTACCATTTAGAATCGGTTTTTTCGGTTTCGGTAAAATCGGTATTCGGTCGGTTTTTGTTCGGTATCGGTATTTTACCATTTAACATTTGGTCAACACACTTAATATGAACCTCTTAACCTAGAAAAATATTTTCACTTTTTTTGGAAGCATTAAATTTCAAAGCCAAATCTTTACCAAGCAAGCAATTAATCAAATTTATTAGAATAATATATAACAAGTCGCAAATACCTAAAAAAGAGCTTAAAAGATCAAACACGATCATTAAGTTTAATCCTTAGATAAGTTAAGTACACCAAAATTCACTTCAGAATTATATGAAAACACAAAAATATAAGCTCAAAAACCCAATTCTTAGTGTTCTTAACATAACTTCAATTCCACCAAAATCCATTCTAAGTTCTAACAAACTGATTCTCAAGTAAAACAAAGATAAAAATGAAAAAGAGTAACATAAAATTAATCACAAACAACATTCTAAGGGAAAAACATGTATATATATATATATATATATATATATATATATATATATATATATATATATATATATATATATATATATATATATTCAACTAAAAACAAAAATAAAAATGAAAAAGAGTAACATAAAATTAATCACGAACAACATTATATATATATATATATATATATATATATATATATATATATATATATATATATATATAATCGGTTCGGTTCGGTATTTTCGGTATGGTATTACACTCAAACCGTTACCACTACCATTATACCATATTTTAATCGGTTCGGTAATTCGGTATCGGTACATAATTTCGGTTCGATTTTTCGGAATATTTTTAATCGGTATTCGGTCAGTTTTTCGGTAGCGGTCGGTATTTGCTCACCCCTAGGTAATGCTTCCACAGCTTCAGTGCAAAAATAACTGTTGTAAGCTCTAAGTCATGCGTGGGATAGTTCTTCTCATGAGTCCGTAATTGCCTAGATGCTTAAGCAATTACTTTTCCGTGTTGTTGAAGATCACAACCCAATCCTTTACCAGAAGCATCACTGTAGATTGAGAAACCGGCGGTACCTGCGGGTAGCGCAAGTATCGGTGCCGTTGTAAGTCTCCTCTTCAGTTCTTCAAATGCTGACTGGCAAGCTTCAGTCCACACAAATTCTTCGTTCTTTCTGGTGAGCTTCGTCATCGGCTCAGCAATCCTGGCGAATTCCTTCATGAATTTCCGGTAGTAGTCAGGTAAGCCCAAGAAACTTCTGATTTCAGCAACTGAACTTGGTGTACTCTACTTCTCAATAACAGCTATCTTCTTTGGATCCACCAAAATTCCTTCTCCTGTGACAAAATGGCCCAGAAAATCCACCTTGTCTAAGAAGAATTCATATTTAGATAGCTTACCATAGAGCTTCTCCCTCCTTAAGGTTCCCAGAACTTTCCTCAGGTGCTGTTCATGCTCTTCTTCGGTCTTCGAGTAGATCAGGATGTCATCGATGAAGACAACAACAAACTGATCCAGATATTCATGGAAGACCTTGTTCATAAGGTTCATGAATACTGCAGGGGCATTCGTCAATCCAAACGGCATGACCAAAAATTCATACTGACCATATTTGGTGTTGAACGCTGTCTTTGGAATGTCCTCCTTCCTGACCTTGATTTGATGGTAGCCAGATCGAAGGTCTATTTTCGAGAATACCTTAGCTCCACTTAGTTGATCAAACAGGTCATCGATCCGGGGCAGAGGGTACTTATTCTTGATGGTGATATTGTTCAGCGCCCGGTAGTCAATGCACATCCGCACAGTCCCGTCCTTCTTGGGCATGAACAAGACAGGTGCTCCCCAGGGTGAGGCTCCATCTCTGATAAATCTAAGGGCCTTCAGCTCATTGATCTGGTGCTTCATTTTCTTGGCCTCCTTAGGGTTGACTCTGTAGCAACCCCAAAAAATAGGGGCAGAGCCGGGAACTAAGTCGATGGTGAATTCTACATCTCGATCTGGGAGTAATCCTGGAAGGCTATCAGGGAAGACGTCCATGAATTCTGTTATGATAGGATGGGAAGGTCCAGATTCTTCGGTGATAGAGGAGTAGGTAATACCCACCATATCTTCCGGAGCTCAGGAGATTTCAAACTCTGGCTCTCCAGGTGGGTTAAAGACTGCACATCCTCTGTGACAATCTATCAGCACATGCTGCTTACTTAACCAGTCCATTCCTAGGACTATATCATAGTTAGGTAAAGGCATCACAAGTAAGGGTGCTAAGAATTTGTGTCCTGAGATAGTTATAGGGCAGTTACAGGTCTCAGTGATGGGTATGGGTCCACCACCAGTCATAACTCTACATATCTTCTTGCTAAAACCCGTAACTAGGTGGTGTGCAGAGATGCTATAAAATTGTGTGAAGCACCCGAATCAAATAATGCTAAAACAGGATATGAATGCACATAAATGGAACCTATGATGACATCAGCGGTGGGTTCCTGCTCTGGCTCTTGCTCATCTGCTGTTAGGGCAAAAGCTCGCCCAGTCTTCTGTTGGTGTTGCCCAAACTGTTGTTGTTGAGTGGGTAGAGGAGCCTTCTGCTGTGTAGTTTCGGTCCGGTTGAATGTCGTAGGGCAGTCCTTCACTTGGTGGGTGGCAGACCCACAAACTAGGCAGTGTCCTAGCCTCTTCCTGCATATGTTCTCCTGATGCCCTAGCCTCTTGCAGAAATCGTAGACAGGAATCTGCTTCTGAGGCGCTCTGTCATTGGTCCTCGCCTGATGATGCTGGTGGTGGTGGTGAGAAGGCCTGTTGTTATTGTTGTGGTTGGGCCTCTTCTGGTTATTCTGGAAGTTGCTAGTTCCAGAATATTCCCTCTTTGAACGAGCAGGCTGACTCTTCTCTATATCCTGAGCTCGTATTAGGATCCTCTCATACGTCTTGGCACCACCTGCGATCACAGGAGTGCGAATCTCTTCCCTCAGTCCATACCTGAATCTTTCAGCACGATCGACGGGGTCAGCAACCAAGTTCTTGGCAAAGCGACTAAGTTGACCAAACTCTGCCGCATATTCACCAACCGTCATGTTCCCTTGCTTCAGATTCTGGAACTGTCTTTCCATCTCCCACAACTCTGATGTTGGGAAAAACTTTCTGCGGAACAACCTCTTGAAGGTGTTCCAGTCAAGCTGCCTGTCCTAGAGTCGGGGTTCGTTCCGATACCAGGTGCTGGCTACATCTATCAGTTGGAGTCCCACAGCTTCAACTTGAAGGTCATCAGGAAGTCGAGCGACGCTAAGGAGACGCTCCATGCTGTTAAGCCATTCATCGGCGTAGATGATTCCCTCGGTTCCTTTGAAAGTTCGAGGGCCCAGCTTCTTGAATTTCTTAATATCGTCGACTTTAGCAGGCCTTGGTTCAGATTGGGCTGCTTCTCCTCTCTACAATGCAGCCATAGCCACATTGTGGGCATTCTCCATGCCTTCTCTCATAATCGTCGTCTGTTCACGATGAGCTTCAGCTTGGATTCTCTGTGCCTCAAGCACTCCTCGTAGCGGGCCTACAAGGTCGGTGGGGTCCACGGGCACTGGTGGGGCAGCTAGATCGGGCACTACCGCAGGGGCTTGCTGTTCAGTCCGGGAAGATGTAGGATCTGACACTTGGGTAGTAGTGTAAAATCCACGGGGTACTGGTGCATTATGGGGACGATCGGTCAGCTTCCGAGGTGTAGGATCCGGACTTGGTTGAGGAGGTGGGGTGTAATCGGGTGATGACAACCCATCGCCAGCAGGATTGGTCTTGTCTGTGGCCATACTCTGGAAGGTTTAGGATTGCAAAACATAAGCAAGGTAGCCTACCAGTCTATAACAAACAAAAATATTTATTTATAATATATATTTCGGTCCTATGTTGTAACAAATTAATGTTCTAGTATTCTAAAATATTTCTAGATATGTTTACCTAAGTTGTTGATCAGACCTGCATGGGCCACCACTAAAAATATGTCACGACCCGGTCCCAAATTATTGGGTCGAATCGGATCATGCCCAACCTGCACCGTTATGAGACGGCGGCAGTAAGCTGTATCCAATTGCAGGTAATCACAACAACACAATATATTTGTCACAACTTCTAAAATTTACGAATATTAAAAACTTGTCCAACACAAAAAGATTCATCTGATACATCTGATAAAATAAAAACTGTCTTTTAATTCAAACATCAAAACTAAAAGGAAAATTATCATCTAGAAAGTTGGCTCATCAGCCCCGAGATCAACATCGTCCGATTGGGACTCTGGCAGCACAGCTGGGTAGAGCTCAGGGTCGTAATAGCTATTAATCAATAGCTCAGCATCATCAATGGAACCTATTGGGGGTGGGGAATCCAGTCAGGAAAGGAGCAAAGTACAATTATGAAAATCTAACAATTCAACTAATAATTAGAAATTTGCAATTTAAACAGTTTGAAATACTTGAACAATATTTTTCCAGCAATTTTCCACAATTAAAAATAATGTGATTTGAGTATGTAATGCTTATGACCGGCTTAGGTTGTACAATAGTATCCTAGTGATACGATACGGCTTATCCCCGTGTGAAAAGGAGTAAGCTCGCACAATGATGCAATATGAAGGTATTGGTCATAGAACACTACACTACTCCCCCAATTGTCAGTCCCTGTTTTTCAAAAATTGATTTAATTAGTGTTAATTAGTTGCTAATGGCATATTTAGCTTTAAAATAATTATTATAATTTTTAGGAATTTTTCCAGAATTTTTAAATGATTTTTAAATAGTTTTTAAGTCAAAATATATCATTTTGTAATTAACTGAATTGTTTTAATATCGTTTTGTAATTTTTAATTTTGTTTTAATATTAGATTGTAATAAAATGAATTGTTTTGATTTCGGTTTGCAAATAATATTTGCAAATTGTTAGGGCAGCGTGCAGTTGTGCAAAACCCCAAACTCCGAGGGGTTTTCTACAAAACCCTAATCTCATCCACCCCCGACGACCGTGCGCTGTCATCATCTCCGGCGTACACTCGCCGTAACCCTAATCCTAATCCTAATTCAAACCCTAATTCGACCGACCTACAACCCTATAAAACTACCCTGAATCCTAAAACCCTAACCCTACTTCATTTCGACCCCCCCACGACCACCGTCTCCCCCACTTCCCCTTCGTCCTAACCCTAGCTCCGACCATACCCCACCTCCACAGCAACTATCACCATCATCTACCACCACCACTAGACGCGCCATACCGAGCCGAGCGCAGCGCCACCCGAGCGCCGCGACGCCGACGCCTCCTCCGTCCAGTCGTCGCCCCAATAGCCCGCTCGACTTGGACACGTACGTGTCAGTTTTGTTTTCGTGTCGCTTTGGTGTCTCGAACTCACATATTTGACTCGCCAGGACACGAGCAGTACGTAGGTAAGTCTGGACATTAAAGACTCGACCCGTGCGTGTCGTGCATAGCACGGACACGAAACTCGTGTGTCCTTAACTGTCAGGACACCGAGATAGTTTTATCGGGTTTATTAAACCCATTCACCTAAACCCAAATAACATTAACCCAAACTCTACCCCTAACACACAGCTCGGGCTGACCCCCTGGCTAGCCCGACCGAGCCCAAGAACTCGACCCCCTGGGCCGAGTTCGAACCCCCTTTCCTCTGTTTTTGTTTTCTTTTGTTTTGTTTTGTTTTTTTATTATTTATGTATATATGTATATATATATGTATATATGTATTCAGGTATATATATTATTATATATATACTGTTATATATGTATATATACAGTATTTGTATATGTATATATATATTCTATATTTAGTATTTTATTATATAAGTGCATATAAATATAAATATAAATATAAATATAAATATATATATAAATATAAATATATATATATATATATATATATATATATATATATATATATATATATATATATATATATATATATATATATATATATATATTATATTTAGTATTTCTTATATATATATATATATATATATATATATATATATATATATATATATATATATATTTAATTAAAAAAATGTATATATATATCCATTATGTATATATATAAATATCTATATATTTATATGTATATATATAAATATTGTTGGTGTATATTTATATATGTATTTCAAATTCTGCCTTGTACAAAATATTATTATGTAAAATCTCACAAGTTATTTTATTATATACATTTTGTGACTAGTATATTTTTACCACTTTAAAAATATTATTATTATTATTATTAAATTCCTGTATTTATTTGTTATGACCAATTGATGTCCAAGCCTAGCATGGATTTTTGGGCCCAATTGTGTCTAATACATTCATAGTCTGTATAAGTCATATTGGACTTGATTCATGGCTCTGGGTCCTGTATCTGGACTTCGGTTCATTTCGAATACATGGACAAAAATAATAATTAATTAATTAATTAATTTTCAGAAACTATTGCTTGCTGTTTTTGAATTTTTATATATATTTTAATTGCTGTAAAAATCTGGAAAAAATTGTATTTAAATACTATGTTAATTTAGACAATTTAATATGATTTTTCCATCATTTATTAAGTGCTGTTGGTATTTTATAAAAATAGGAAAACATAACTCATTTTCAGTATATTTATGTTTGCTGATTTTTAATAAATATTTATGAGGGTTTATAAATTCCAGAAAAATTAGTATAAATTTCTATAATTAATAAGGATCATTTTGGTACTTTATTTTATGTAAAATTGAGCTTTTTGTCTATCTCAAAAATTATTGGAATATAGTGTACAGTTTAATTTATTTATTGAATAATTATGACTTTCAGTGTTTTGTGTTGTTTTGAGTTATAGACTTATTGGACCTCACCCCGCACTAGTGTAAAGGCCCTAGAAAGTTAGTTAGAGTTTTGTGTCACCCCACATTGGTCTCCTATGCTAAAGTCACCATTTGGCTAGGTGTCCAGTTAGAAAGTCGTGTTGCACCACTAGTGTTTTAGTGTTTAACTTAGTGTAAAAACTAAGTTTATGTATTTATTTCTACAGTGACGAGTTACCAGGCATCTATAGCATTTTTATCGCTATTTTGCTTTACTAAAGGCAAGTACTTTCTACAAACTTTACTTACTGTTACATCAATGAACTGTGAATCCAACCATGTTAAATGCTGATCCTTGGGGTAGCAAGTTAAATATTTACATGTTGTATTTACTTTCAGTCACTACCATGCTTAGGAAGTCTTTATGTATCTCTCACATGATTATAATGTGGGTTATGGGGAAACTGTTAGTAGCGTACGTGATCGTGCCCCCTTACTCGTACGTACGTACCGAGCAAGGTTGACATTTATGTATACCTTGTCGTAGGCGCACCAGCTGTATTTGTACGTATGTACATCTATCGCTTGTTTTACTTGTACGGAAGTATATTTTATATACTTGTACCACAGTACATTTTACACCTATTGACGATCACGTACCTGCTACAGTTTTAAACATTACATATGCATCTGTCTCTATGACATATGTATCCTTGCCATGATAGATTATGATGTGCCATGATTCCAGTTTATTACATTCCTGTTTATTTCATGTTTCGTATATTAGTTTGCTAGAAACAGTACTTGCTTCCGTCCTGACAGGATAACGTTGTAGGTATTCTTATTGAGGAGGAGTTGCTCTGTGATTTATATTATGGAGTTACTGCCGAGGACCAGGCTTTGTCTTACGAGGATGTACCTGCGGGGAACCTCGTCTAGTTGTCTATTTGCTTTAGACTTTTGAGAGTAGTCATGTATTAGACTATGTATTTTGTAACTGGACCTGTATCCAGTTTTACTTTTCAGACTTGTACTTGGACTTATTATTATATGAGATGACTTTTGTGTTTGGAGCATTTATGACTCTTTTTCACTTATAGAACTGTTAGCACATTTAGTCTTATCTTGTTATCTCTAGAACAACTTACTGTGCTTTATCTCAAGCGTAGGCTGGACATGACTCGGCCCGGCCCAACAATTTGGGTAGCGGGTCGTGACATATTTTTAGTGGTAGCCCACGCAGGTCTCTGACTAAATTGTTTGGTTACGTTATTGTACCAAGCATGCCTGCAATTAGGAACTTAAGGTAATTAGACAACATTAGGAATGACGCTTAGAACACCTAGAGGAATACTAGGATTGCAATATAGGAAATACGTCACATGCTTGCTATTATAATTAGATTTTCTTGTCTATGATTGTTTACTTTGAAGAGTCCTTATAAGTCCTTTTATTTTATTTAGATGGTGCTTACTCGTTCATCCCAGTATGTCACACCTGAGAATGGCACACTCCCTATCCAGTCAGCTGACCAGTTGACCGATACACCTCCACCTCCACCTACCATATTCCCCCACTCCACAGATCCACAAATCCAGATGCCTCCACCACCTTCCACATCACAGTCCCAGCAGGACCCGATACTCCTACCACCACTTATCACTATACCTACCCAGGCTTCCGTCACACTCGACGGGAACCAACTGCTCACTCTGATCCAGGTGTAAAACCCCTAAATTTCTACTGTACTTTTTTTAAAATTTTTGGTACTGATTTAGAATTTTGTATTGTACGTCGCATAGTCGTATTGCGCGTCACGCACAAAATTTTGATTTTTCGAAATTGCTCGACGAGTGCGAATATGTGCGAGCGTACATATTTTTAAATTTTTTTTTTTTCCATTTTTATAGTTTCAAAATAATATATATTAATTACTTTATTTTATCATTATAAAAAAGGGCGTAAGATATAATTTATGTATAAATTAATTCTTGAAATTATTTATTAATTATCTTAAATTAATTCAAAGGTATTTTTGAAGTAGTTCCTATTAATATTTAAATTAATTTTCAAAATTTATTAATATTAATATTTTATTATTCAAAAAGATATTTAAATATTTATTATTTTTGAAATTATTATTATTAGTATTTTTGGAAAATGTATTTCAAAATTTTTGTGGCGATTTAAATCTTGATTTGAATTTATGGATTTATTTGAATAGTTAATATTTTGAAATTAATTTATTCCATTTGATTTTAAACTAAAAATTTAATTAGATTTAAATTGGATTTGTACTTGGGTTGGATTTGATTGATTTTAAATTAAGTTGTGAATTATCTATTTTGGGTTTAAACTACTCCTAATCCTATCCAAATGGGAATTTCCACATCCTATAAATAGGCAGGTACTCCTCCATATTATTTGTCTCCACAATTCATCTTCCACAAATTCTCCACCACCCATAATAGTGCGTGCATCGTGTCTGTGTCCATCCAAAGTCTTATTCCACTTTTTACATATACAATTTCTCCGTGTCGGACAACCCCGACACAATCTACGCAACCACAAAAACCATAAACCTAATCCAAATCCTGGGCACTGTCGCGCCGTCTCGATCACCGATCCCAGCCCGTCCTCGGCCATCTCCACACACCAGCTTCCTCGCCATCCCCATCACCAACACCAGCCGACCCTCCTAGACCGCCCACGACCAACACCCAACCAAACCGCTACCACCACCAGAACTAGACCCCGACCGCCCATGCCAAATTGACACCACCCTCACAAAACCCCTCGTCGTCGTCTCCAGCAAGGTCACACCACCATAACCCCACCAACAACCACCAACCAGGACATCACCGTCATCGACGTAACCACCACACGAACCTAGCAACTCCCCCACACCGCGCCACAATTCCGGCCATCCCCGGTGCCCAAAACAAACCCTCACAACCACCAAGCACCGCCACCGCGGCAGCCTCAAACCACCACCACCATCAGCAACAGAAAGAAATCCCCCCAAAAAAATAATAATAATTATACAGAACCACCGCCGCCCTTACCTCGGTTCGCCGGCGACTCCACCCAGCCACCGCCCGCCGGCCTCTCCGTCTCTCACCAGCCGCGCCGACGAAAACTGTCACCTGGCCGGCGTCCGCCTCCCCTCAACTTTCCCCAATCTCTCCGCCCGCTTCCTACTCCGTCCATCTCCGCCACTTCACGGAGCCGCCGAGCCATCTCCTCCCTTCGCGCCGGCTGCGCGCGCTCTCCGACTTCCCTGGGTCGGCGAGCTCCGCCGCGTGCCAAACCCATCTCCCCTTTCCGTTCCCTCCGGTGACCCATCGCCGCCTTCGTCCTCCCCCGCGTCCGTCATAGCCGTACCCTTCACATCCTCGCTGCAGAGCCCCTCCGTGCCGCCCGGAGCCACCCGCGTCCGCCGCCCCGTGCCGGGTGCGTCGACCACTGTCGTGACCACAGTGGCCAAGGACCCCTCCGGCCCTTCTCCTCCGCTCCGCCCTAGCCACTTCATCCGGCGAGCTCCGCCGCGCCTAGCCCGCGTCGCCGCAGCTCCGCAGCCCTTCTCCGCTCCCACACGCCTCCACCCCTTTTCTCTGAACTCTGTTTTGGTTTTTTTTAAGTTGTGTGTGGTTCATTAATGTTGGGATGAGTTATTTATTATTATTATTATTATTATTATTATTATTATTATTATTATTCCTTCTTTTCTTTTATCTGTTATTTATTATTATTATTATTATTTTTCTTTCTTTTCTTTTATCTGTTATTTATTATTATTATTATTATTATTATTATTCTTTCTTTTTTTTATCTGTTATTTATTATTATTATTATTATTATTATTATTATTATTATTATTATTATTATTATTATTATTATTATTCTTTCTTTTCTTTTATTTGTTATTTATTATTATTATTATTATTATTATTATTATTATTTTTCCTTTTTTTCTTTTATCTGTTATTTATTATTATTATTATTATTATTATTATTATTATTATTATTATTATTATTATTATTATTATTATTATTGCTGCTACCAGCAGTACTGTCCCTCCAATTGTATATAAATTTTATTTTTAGTAGAATTACTTTTGGTTACTTAATTATAGTATATGCATTGTTATTATTAATATTCTATTTTATTAATTAAATAGATAATTAATAGTTATCAAAATCTGATTTGATAAAAGTAGGAGTTTTAAGTCCAAAATAAAAAATTTAGTTTTCTGTCAAATCCATTCTTACAAACTTAAAGCATTTGTGGCCAAAAATAAATTTTGTATTTTCAAGTATTTAAACTAGAAATATTTGTTGAACTAATATAAATATAGTTTCTCTATCTAAATCCATATCATTACAACTTAGAATTTTTGCCAAAACGATTTTTTTTACTTTAGATATTTTTCCTATGGATATTTTGACTCATGAAAAACTAGTTTTAAGTATTATAAATATTTTTCAAAATTTGTATATATGTTATTTTCTTCAACTTCTCAATTTTTCCTACAGTCTATGACTAATTTCCTTTCTCATATTCCCCGCCAATCCTGTACATCCTCCTATCGACCCCATCTAATTTGGTTATCCTAGACCCAATGGAAAAACTCGTGCCATCATCGAATGCCGCCTTGCACAATTGTAACATCGCAGTCATACTCCATGCCACAGGATTATCGTACCACACCAGGCAGCTCACCCGGCGTCGCAACAGGCAAGTATACCTTGCTAATTAACTGTCAATTATTTATTTTCTGCATTATTTACTTTGTTTTCATATTGTTAGTTACCTTTGTTATAAACTGCGCGTCCAAGCCATACTTGGGTGCAAGCGGCTTTATTAGTCATTACTTATTTTATGCATGTTGACTTAGTGTTAGCGGACTACCTTCTTGTTGGAGGATATCCTTATATCTTCCTTTGGCTGTGATACTCACACTACACGGTTTGAGACATATTGCTAGGGGCACGACTTATTGACTAGCTATCTCTAAAGTCGTGTGACGGTAGTTGTTCGTAACTGTTATGACTAGGATTTTAGAGACTCAAGCAGTTACAAAACTGGACGAGCCATGGACATGACTTGAACAGTGTAGGAAATATTGGGGGAGGACAGTCGCTAGTGCGTATGGGAATCCAAACAGGTAAACCACAGTCTCCGGATGGAACTGTGGCGATTTATTTGCAGATGCCCTTTGACGTTTTAGACGTTACGGACGAATACAGATGACTGGATGCCAGTTACGTACACATGAGCCTAAAATCCCACCCATGCGCATGAAAGTTGTCCTCTAAATTGTACGTTAGGCGGTTAGAATCTTCTTGCATATTTGTGTCTAGAATAGTCCTTTATATTATTTTATTCTGACCATTCATATTAGCATGTTCTTCCTGTATCTTGCTACGTCCGTCTGAGGACCTAATTTTTCCCCAGGTGTGTGTACATGTCTTCTGCAGGTATTCTAGCCAAGGCCGTGGTCTTCTCCATTCTTTCAAAGATGATTGCGCTTGGTTCGTCTTGCCATTTTATGGATCGATTTCTTGTACATTTCTTTCATTGAGATAGTTGGTAGTGGACTTTGTCTCCGTCCAACGATTGTATCATAAATATTCGAGTTAATCTTTATATTATTATTCTTTTCATTGTGGATGAGATTTAGTTTGTCTTGGATTACTGCATTTTACAGCTTATGTATTCATACGAGACCTATGTACTTCGTATGTATACAGCTGGCATGTCTACGTACTTAGTCCTACGTATATTGAGACTGGGACGTTACACCAGGGGTTCCTAACGACCCATCAGGAGCAGACCACCCTACTCCGCCAGAGCATGGAGCGTTCTGAGGAACGTACCGTGGTCCCACCACCTGTAGAGCCACGGTAGAGAGCATGAACGATCAAGGACTTCATGGGTCTGAACCCCAAGGAGTTCTTAGGGACTGAGGGCATAGTTATAGCAGATGACTGGCTAGACTCGGTAGAGAGGAAGCTCCTTGAAGCTAGGTTGCCGAATGACCTCCAGGTCGAGGCAGCGAGATTTCTGCTGACAGACTTGGCAGGAGTCTGGTTCCGGAATGAGCCGCTATTCGCGAGAGGGAGGGCCACTTGGGATCAGTTCAAGACCCAGTTCAAGAAGAAATTCTTCTCGACCACCGCTAGGGTAGCCATGGGGCTACGATTCCAGAACATCCAGCAGGGGAACCGTTCTGTCGACGAGTATGCGGCAGAGTTTAGTCGCCTGAGCCGTTTCGCTCCTAGTCTAGTTACAGACCCTGAGGAGATGACGCGTAGGTTTTGCCATGGTCTAGTTCCAGACATTGGCATTCTTGTAGTGGCGAACGGTACGACTGACTACTACCAGAGCCTAGAGTTGGCCCGAAGCATAGAGGATGTACACCTCGAGGGATCGTCCAAGCATCAGGCTTTCCAGCAGAGAGCACCGACGCCGCACCAGCAGACTTACCGTCCCCCTACACCACATCATCCGACCCCGCCAGTTAGAGCCCCGGGACCTCGGCAACAGCAGAAGAGAGCTATGTATTCTTTTTGTGGAAGACCAGGGCATGATTACTCCATCTGCAGAAAGAGGTTGAAGCAGTGCTTAGTTTGTGGGTCTGCCACCCATCAGATTCGGGACTGCCCAGTAGCCAAGGGACCTAGAGGACCACTTCCGACTCAGCAGCAGAGGTTTGGGCAATATGTGCAGCAGCAGAAGGGACCCCAGGGGAAGACTTATATAGGTTTCGAAGCCAGATTATTTGGCTGACGTCATCACAGGTCATATTTATTTGCATACTTTTGTAGCTCTACGCTTGTTTGATTCTGGTGCATCTCATAGCTTCCTGTCATTAGAGTTTATGCATAAACACCACTTAGTAGCTACACCTACCGAAGAGATGAGTAGAGTAATGATGGGAGGAGGACCAGTGCCCATTAGAGCTATCTATAGATGCTCTATTACTATAGCCGAGAGAGAGTTCAGGGGACGATTCTTTGTGATGCCACTCCCCGGTTATGATATCATATTAGGGATGGACTGGCTTAGCTATGCCCATGCAGCTATAGACTATCATGAGGGTAGTATTCTGTTCAATCTCCCAGGTACAGCACCATTCAATGTCAGAAGGACAGGGCCGGAGATCAGCCTAGAGCCGAGCTGTTGTGCGACAGTTGGGGAGATAGCACCGCCACACCCTATCATTAGGGAGTTTATGGATGTATTCCCAGAGGATCTTCCAGGACTTCTGCCTGACAGAGATGTTGAGTTTACTATAGATTTAGTATCGAGTTCATCACCAGTATCCCGGACTTGCTATAGAGTGAACCCCAAGGAGGCCGTAGAGATGAAAGAGCAGATTGATGACCTGTTGAAAAAGGGTTTCATTCGATCTAGTGCTTCTCCATAGGGAGCGCCAGTGCTCTTTGTACCTAAGAAGGATGGTACAGTTCGGTTGTGTATTGACTACCGGGCGTTGAATGCCATCACCATTAAGAACAAATATCCTCTGCCCAGGATAGATGATTTGTTCGACCAGTTGAGTGGGGCGAAAGTATTTTCCAGGATAGATTTGAGATCCGGGTACCACCAGGTGAAGGTCAGGGCAGCAGACATCCAGAAGACGGCGTTCAATACAAGTTTCTGGTGATGCCATTTGGTCTCACAAATGTGCCAGCTGTCTTTATGAATTTGATGAATAAGATATTTCACCAGTATCTGGATAAGTTCGTCGTAGTGTTCATCGACGACATCCTGATATACTCGAAGACGCCGGAGGAGCATGCAGAACACTTGCGGATAGTTTTGAGGATTTTGAGGCAGGAGAGATTGTATGCCAAATTGTCGAAGTGCGAGTTCTTTTTAGACCGAGTGGAGTTTCTCGGCCATGTAGTTACTGAAGAGGGGATCTCGGTGGATCCCAAGAAGATTGCTGCCGTTGAGACATGGAAGGCTCCGACGTCAGTTTCAGAGATCAGGAGCTTTCTGGGGATAGCCGGCTATTATAGGAAGTTCGTCTAGGACTTTGCTAGGATAGCTGAACCCATGACGAAGCTGATGCGGAAGGACGCAGAGTACATCTGGTCAGAGGACTGCCAGGCAGCGTTTGAGGAGCTGAATAGGAGGCTGACGATCGCTCCAGTTCTGATATTACCTTCAGGATCTGGAGGTTTCACCATATACATCGATGCTTCAGGAAAGGGGCTAGGATGTGTCCTACAGCAGCATGGGAAAATGATTGCTTATGCATCTAGGCAATTACGGACTCATGAGCGAAACTATCCTACCCATGACCTAGAGTTAGCTGCGGTGATCTTTGCATTCAAGTTATGGAAATATTACTTATACGGAGAGCGTATGGAAATCTTTACTGACCACAAGAGCTTGAAGTATGTGTTCACACAGAAAGAGCTGAACATGAGGCCAAGACGATAGTAGGAGTTGATGAAGGACTTCGACATCGATTTACAGTATCACCCCGGGAAGGCAAATGTGGTGGCGGATGCGCTAAGCAGG
>JANAVB010040218.1:33673721-33776221 GCA_029216955.1 Iris pallida | reverse complement strand
ATTAGTTTGCTAGAAACAGTACTTGCTTCCGTCCTGACAGGATAACGTTGTAAGTATTCTTACTGAGGAGGAGTTGCTCTGTGATTCATATTATAGAGTTACTGTCGAGGACCAGGCTTTGTCTTACGAGGATGTACCTGCGGGGAACCTCGTCTAGTTGTCTATTTGTTTTAGACTTTTGAGAGTAGTCATGTATTAGACTATGTATTTTGTAACTGGACCTGTATCCAGTTTTACTTTTCAGACTTGTACTTGGACTTATTATTATATGAGATGACTTTTGTGTTTGGAGCATTTATGACTCTTCTTCACTTATAGAACTGTTAGCACATTTAGTTTTATCTTGTTATCTCTAGAACAGCTTACTGCACTTTATCTCAAGCGTAGACTAGACATGACTCGGCCCAACAATTTGGATAGCGGGTCGTGACACCAATCCCACAATTAATAACAATCAATACTCTAGGAGAGAGTTCCGTGTAGCAATGTGGTTTAATCTTGCAATATTACAATTAATAATTAAATTGAAAAATAAACATAACTGTACTTGCCTTGGTTTATAACTGGATTTGAAATCGGTACCGGAGAAGGATTCAGACTCGTCCTCGAAATCCTACAGTTGAGAAGTTCTGACTTAGAACCATATTTGAACCATGTCTAGGTGTTCTAGTTATAATCGCTAAAATTGATCCTAGTCAAGTTTTTAATTTGTTAAAATTATTCTACCGGAAAACGTTATCATTACGAACTACAATTAATTATTTAACGAGGTAAAAGTCGATTTACTGATTAATAATTTACGAAATAAAGGTCAATTTAATATTTTATTGGAAATAATGGTAGTTACAGGTTATTTGGCAAAACTTGGTATTTTCATAATATATATAAACCTAGTCTTTCTTTTTAATGAGAAATCATGAATTTGTTAAATTACAAACTTGTAATTTTACTATCTATTTAATGTGAGAAAATCTTATAAATTTTCTATAATTCAAAATAATATTCTACGTGTTTAACGCCAAAACAACAACCCAGAAAATAAAGAAAAAGCTACACTACACACTACAAAATCGCAGAAAAGAAATAGAAAACTGGGCTTATGCCCTTACAAATTATTACATCAATTAATTAAATAAAAATACTGGTGAACTCTGAACGCCGGAAAGCGGTCCATTCAGCAGGCCGAGGCCCTGCACTCAAAAATGCTATTGACCAATAATACGTTCTAAAATAATTATTTAATTTAAAATATAAATATGGTAAGTCTCAGACTTGGTCCAAAATATCATGTTGCGTTCTATCTTATGCCTCAACGTCCGGAAATTCCGGTTTCGTTTGCATTTTGCTAGGGTCTACAGACCGATACGGTCATTGCTAGAAAATGATACAAAAACCATATTTAAAACCAACAATTCAAGTTGAAATTTGTTTTGCAAAGGCCGGGATTTGGAAATAGTTTTATTCAAAACTTTAATATATTTTTCGAAAATTTGGGCAGCACCTCCTCTATAATTGGGACAACCCAATCCTGGGAAAATGCCAAACAACATCAATACATATCCCAAACCAGAGATTATAAACCATAAAATATAACCAAAACTACAGAACGTTTTTGAGATAAAATTCGAAAAACCCAAAATGAAATTCGGAAAACCAAAAACCACAGAACCAAACACAAAACCATATACCGGAAAATTCGAACTTAACTCGGAAATTCCGAGAAACCATAGTAATCACAAAACCACAGAATTATTCCGAAAGGAAGTTCGAAAAATCTGAAACCACGAACCGATCCGATTCCCATAGCGGGATCGGGGACCATGTCATCATCGACACCAATGGGAGTAACACGGGAATAAAGAAGATACCTCGGGTGCTCGGCTAGAGCTCTCAGATGAGTATAGAAGGAAAAATCCGCATGGACAGCGAAAAGCTCGGGACAGCACTCAGATCCGGTCGCAGGGAGCGGACAGCGGCTCGGAACCGGAGAGGAGCACGAAAAGGGGGCGGGGCACGCGGAGGAGGCGAGAGTTTCGGGGTGCGGCCGGGAAGCGGCTGCGGGGTCGACGGGAGGCCGGCGGTCGGAATCGGCCTTGGCCGCGGGGAAGAACGACGGTGAAAGCCGCTCGGGGTCGGCCGAGAGGGTCGGAACGGCGGCGAGAGACGCTGGCCTCGGGCGGAGGGGTCGCGGACTCGCCGGAGGGCGCGGGTCGGCATCGGGGCTCGGGATTCGCCGAGGGGCGCGGCCAGGGGAAGCTCGGTTAGGGCTTGGGGTTGGGATTGTGGTGGAGAAGAATGATGGAGAGGGTGAGGGTTTTATAGAGAGGAAGATCTGGGGGTTTCGGAAGAGGAACGTAGGAGTCGGGGGTGGCGACAGTTTTGGGAGCCGAGGGGGGTCGGCTGCGACGGACGTTTGGGAGCGGAAAGGAAAAGTTTTTCCTTTGCTGATTGTTTTGAGAAAGAGGGAGAGAATAATGAAAGTTAAGGAAAAGGAAAGAATTTCTTTTCTTTAATAATAATAAAAATAGGGTTTATGCATATAATTATACTAAGGAACTTAAGGGTTTATTTCGGAAAAATCGAAATTGGGTTCGAGACGGGTCAGGTCCAACACTAAAAATTCCATGAATAATAGTTTTTCTAAAAATACTATTTTCCTAAATTAACATTTAATAATAATTATAATAATAATTTAGCTAATAAAATTATTCAATTAATTAACCAAAATTTTACGGGTTTCATAATGTGCATATTAGTTTGTTTCAAGAAGTGCCCCACATGACAGTGGGCTGAAAATATGCCCTACTCGTCGGGAGGCTACAAGTCCATCAGAGAAGGCGCCCAGATAACGGAATTACTTGTAGCCAGAATACCTCTCTATATGAACTACTTGATCATTCTAGTCATTAATCCTAGCCAGATTCAATATGAATCCATGACCGTGGAAAATCAGAAATTCATGTCCTAGACATGATGCAATACAGAACATGTATCTCGTACAAACACACTCAAGAGAAACACCCACGGTGTCCAAATCATTTATTGCTTGTAAGCCAATAAAACCGTCGCAACAACATTCATGGTTCATGTCATGTCATATCATGTTACTTGTCTGGAGTGCACCACGACGGTTCACTATCATGTTAAGAGTACTTGTTAGGGGTGCGTCACGACGGGTCACTATCGTGTTAAGCAAAGAAGAAAGACATTCATTATGAGTGCACCACAACGGGTCACTATCATGTTAAGCAAAAGAAAGAAGACATAAATCATGAGTGCCCCACAACGGGTCACTATCATGTTAAGCAATCATAGACGTAAGAAAGCTTGTAGATAGATCTTGATAAAAGGTGCATCATAACATATGAGAAGGAATAAATGAGGTAACTATTTGGCCTAAAACACCAATTAAATTTGTACTAGTGTTAAGGGTATGAGAGGGGTACAATCATTCTCTAACTGTACAATATTATCAAATCATGTTAAGAAATTTATTTATTAAAGAAATATCAAGCTATTAAGTAGGGTCATCGTAATTTATGCCAAGATAGAAAACATGTATTGCAATCATAAGCTCCATATCAAGAATGAAAGAAACTTGCATAAAATAGTTCGAAACATATTCTTGAAGCCAAGGAAAAGATCTACAACTTCTATGTTGGAAGTTGGAAGAGATTCTGACCACAAATCAGCCAAATAGGACATAAAACAACCAAAATAGGCACTATGCGGCCAAGGGTGGATGAGGTCTCATGCGGCAGTTGATGGGTACCCATCTATGCGGCAGGGTAGATGGGTGCCCATCTATGCGGCAGGGTGAATGAGTTTCATGCGACAAGGTGGATGGGGTCTCATGCGACAGTAGATGGGTACCCATCCATGCGGTAGGGTAGATGGGTGCCCATCTATGCGGCAGGGTGGATAAGTTCCTGGCGGCAAGGTGGATGGGGTCTCATGCGGCAGTAGATGGGTAACCATCCATACGGCAGGGTAGATGGGTGCCCATCTATGCAGCAGGGTGGATGAGTTCCATACGGCAAGGTGGATGGGGTCTCATGCGGCAGTGTCGATGGGTGCCCATCTTCTCATGCGGCCAGAGTCGATGGGTGCCCATCTTCTCAGAAAAATCCAAAAAAGATGGCCATGGAACCCATAGCTTCCAAGCTCCATAAAACCTTCACTGTAAGTCCAAATTTGGACTTCCATAGGTCAAAATAGGGTAGAACGAAATTCTCTACAACATAGAACAACAAGATTTTGAAAACAAAGAAGTTTGATAGATCAAAACCAAGAAAAACTAAAAATGACATAAACTTAGATCTACAAGAATCTACCCATGAAAATAAAAAAACTCCAAGTTCTAAAGAGGCTTATAATCATGTAAGAAAGAGTTTAGAACAAACAAAATAACATTTGTCCAACATTTGGCAAGATGTACTTGCCTTAGGTTGGAGGAAGAAGATAAAGAGGATGAAGATGAAAAGAAATAAATTAATGGAAGAGAGAAAGAGAGAGGAGTTGGGTTTTATATAAACCTTCTCATCTCAAACCAAATCAAATCAAGCCAAACCAAGTTGAACCAAACTAAATTAAACCAAGTCAAAATCAAACCAAAGTAAGACTAAGAAAGACGAGTCAAAATACAGGTCTCCTGACAAGGGTCAGAATTTCGAATACGTATATTGAAAATACGTATAACAGAAAACGGGGATGACAGGCATGCCGTCGGCATACAATGGTACACTGGCGATATGCCGGTCAATGAGAAAATCTATAAGTTGGAAAAAATTTCAAAGCATTCAGAAAATCAAGAAAATACAAAACACAGTACAAAAATACGTATCTGTATATAAATACCGATACAGTGAGATGAGTCTCACAATATCCGTAGTATTTTTTTCTCCCAGATACCAGTAAAAGATCATGAACCAGAATAATAGATCAAGTCGTGTAACAATGTGTCCAATATGAAAAGACCATGACATGAAGTAAATGAGTCAAAATCATGGAAGTACTTACCTTATCCTTGAAGATTAAAATAAGTCTCAATATCCACCTAAAATAGGGCAAGAATAAATAAGTTTCTAAGATAGCGACTAGCTAAATTGCTAACTATCCAATATTAATATATACTAGCTATATATATATATATATATATATATATATATATATATATATATATATATATATATATATATATATATAAACTAGCTAGATAACCATTATAATGTTTTACTAACTAAATATATATATATATTTTTTTTAAACTAGCTAGATAACCATTATAATGTTTTACTAACTAATGGAGATTAAAATAATTAGCAAAGCAAAATATAGTATAGCAAATTGATACTAATTAGATTATAAATTCTAGTAAACAAAATATTTTAAGGGTTTAGCAAACAATAACAATGGTTAATAATCTTTAGCAAAATATTTTAGATACTAACTTTAGCAAAGTAAATTTAACAAGGATAATAATATTAATAATAAATATGATAATAGCCAAGATAATAATAATAATAATGGTAATAGTAGGAATTATGATTTTACTTAGGTAAAATACTATAATAGTGCTTAGGTTTCCAAATAAATCTCGAAACCCAAAATAGATTCAAAGTTAAATTATAAATAATTTTAAAGAAATATTTATTATACACAATACTATATATATATATATATATATATATATATATATATATATATATATATATATATATATATATATATATATATATATATATATATATATGTATGAAAAAATATATGTATATATGTATGTATATACCATATATACATATATTTTTCATACATATATATATATATATATATATATATATATATATATATATATATATATATATATATATATGTATATGTATGAATATATATATATACATATATATATATATATGTATGAAAATATATATATGTATGAATATATATGAATATATACTATTATAGTATTTTACCTAAGTAAAATCATAATTCCTACTATTACCATTATTATTATTATTATCTTGGCTATTATCATATTTATTATTAATATTATTATCCTTGTTAAATTTACTTTGCTAAAGTTAGTATCTAAAATATTTTGCTAAAGATTATTAACCATTGTTATTGTTTGCTAAACCCTTAAAATATTTTGTTTACTAGAATTTATAATCTAATTAGTATCAATTTGCTATACTATATTTTGCTTTGCTAATTATTTTAATCTCCATTAGTTAGTAAAACATTATAATGGTTATCTAGCTAGTTTATATATATATATATATATATATATATATATATATATATATATATATATATATATATATGTATGAAAATTAGACGACAGATAGGGAAGGCTTTGCGGCGTTGTAAGCACAAGCCTGTAATTCCTGGAACTTGGCTACTTGTTGGAGTGGGATAGTTTTTGTAACCTGTAATTTCCTCTCTTATCAATAAAATTACTGGTTTTCGAGAATATATATATATATATATATATATATATATATATATATATATATATATATATATATATATATAAATATATATATATATATAAACTAATTGGGCTTTTAAGCCCAACCCAGATTAATTAACAAAACAAAATACAAATAAACAAAAAACAATATTACTGGACTGTCCAGCCCAACCCAAACAATTAATACAAACCAAAAATAAAAACACACCAAAATTATGATGCTGGGCTTGGAGCCCAAGCCTAAGTAAAATAATATCAGGATTTGTTTAAAAGAACAGACTTAGCAATCTGGGCTTGCAGCCCAAGCCCATCAATTGGGTTAAAAATCGTAACTTTATTTCTTCTTGGAAGAGAGAGAGAGAGAGAGAGAGAGAGTGTGTGCAATCGTTCAAACGAAAAATATAAAGAAGGAGAAGAAGAGTGAACGAGAGGGGCGGTGAGAGAGAATAGATCAATAGGAGAGGGGTTCGAGATAAAACTCATCGAGTAGTGACGGTGGATCGGTGCGCCAATGGCGCTGGACCGCCATGGAGGAGTAGATCCGGACTGACAGTGAGGGATTCTGACAAGCACGACGGCTTGAAGCGACGTAGAGACTCCAGAGCTCAGTTTTGAGGCAGATCTGGTGGTCACTTGGCCGAACGTGGCACGACACGGTTGCTCGGGCTTGGTCCGACGAAGCGAGAAGATGAGGAGGCTCGGGGTTCACCGGCTTAGCTCGATCTCAGTGAGTGAGGGTTTTACTTTGGTGTTGTGTGTATTGTAATGCCCCGCTCCGTACGATGCATTACGCTGAGAGGTTGACTCAAAGAGTCGCGTTGACCGAATAAAATGTATCGATACGAGAGTTACATTGTCCCGAGCAATGCATCAAAGTAAGTCGATGCAAAGAGTTGCATTGTCTCAAAAAAATGCATCGAGTTGAATCGATGCGAAGTGCCGTATTGCCCCGAAGGATAAGTGCGTTGAGTCGGCTCGAAGATTCTAAGAAATCGAATCTACCCAAGGTGCAAGTTCGAATCGATACAAGTATTGATTTTAGTTGGTTTCATGTGCAGGCTATCCATTTACGCTAAAATATTAAAGGTCGACATTTTGCCTCATTCGCAACGGGTCCGCAAAACCTAAATCATCGCCTCGCCACGGGTTGAAACTTGGGTACGGTAGGCCGGAATCGATCGAGTAGTTCAATAAAACAAAAAGTGTCCGAATGGCTAAGTCAGAAGATTTGGTCGTGCAACAAAGATATAAAATCGAGCCACATTGCTCGACAAACAACAAGGCATATCAGTTTAAGGTGGGAGGATTGACTCTTCTTTTACCCCTTCATGCCTAAGTAAGAATATATCCTTGTATGCTAAGTTAACCTATCGACGCCACGGGTGTGGTCCGATCGGAAGATAAATCATAGTGTGTGTCGAACACTAGTTAGAAAAATTGAAATAAAACGTACATCAAATGCATGAGTCATTATGGGACATTGGATATCGCAAAGGCGATCGCCTCGGTGCGCAAGCCACAAGAACATGGGATAACTGTATTCGGCGAGTGCCTTCGAGCACGAGCCATTCCGTGCCTTCGTGCACGAGTTAGAAAGGCTAGCACATTGAAAGATTTTGAAGGCGAATGCCCTAGTGCACGAGCCATGTACATTGAACACTAAGGCATAGAACATGGAAATACGGCTTCGATGCGTGCAGCAAGTGCACGACGCGAAGGAAAGATGATAAATGTGTCAAAATGTGCGTACGTGCATGTAGAAGCGTAGAAAAGAGGATATTACTTTTAGTCCCACATCGGAAAGGAGAAGAAGAAAGGGGCTCATTCCACTCTATATATAGAGCCCCCTTGTCTCCTTTAAAAAGGGCACAAAAAATAAAAAAAAAGAGAAAAAGAATCACTCAATTGAGTTACTCTCTGTCATGGCGAGGATGAGTTGGGTTCTGAGTACTATGCACCTTCACGGGCTAGTATGAAGAAATTCAAGGCGACACGGGCCATGCGCTCCAAACGTGCTATGCCAACAGTAAATTGTACAGAATTGTCTCAGGTGCGTTTGCACCAGATATGAGCCGACTCTTAAAGTCCCCCTCCCACTTGGGTGCAATTCTTGCGCTTTAACCAAGTTAAAGGAGGGAAATCTTTTGCGGGCCAGACCCCCATGCGGCCCATTGAGAATATCGAAGCTTCCAACTTGGACTCTTCCTACTACGCACCTTCGGGTGCTAGCTAAGTCGAAAAAGTCCAGGGCCATATCGCATATTTTATGTGCGGGCCTGTCATAGCTCATCATGTCTCGCAGTGCTTTACCAGTCTCAGATCAGGAAGCAAATATGATCCAAAAGTCTTCCTACAACGATCGAAAGTAGTGCTTTACTAGCCTCAGATAAGGGAGCCAATATGATGGTCCCAAATGTCTTCCTACAACGATCGAGAGCAGTATTTTACTAGCCTCAGATCAGGGAGCCAATATGATGGTCCCAAAAGTCTTCCTACAACGATTAAGAGCAAGTGCTTTACTAGCCTTGGATTAGGGAGCAAAGTGGACTCGAGCCGCAGAAACAAGTGGACTTATGTGGCCAAGTGGACTCGAACCGCAGAAGGAATGCTCCTGAAAATCCCTTACGGCCAAGAGAAACCAAGCCGTAGAAGCAAAGCTCTCGAAGATCCCATGCGGCCAGGTTGACTCTAGCCGCAGAAGCAAGGCTCTCGAAGAATCCGTGCGACCAAGTGAAACCGAGCCGCAGAAGCAAGGCTCTTGGAGATCCCATGCGGCCAACTGGACTTGAGCCGCAGGAGAAAGACTCTTCAGACTTCATGCGCCCAAGATGATCCGAGCCGCAGAATGAAGTATCTTGAAGACCTCATGCGGCCGAGCCAATTCGAGCCACAGGAGGAAGACTCTTCTGACTTCATGCGGCCAAGATGATCCGAGCCGCAGAAGGAAGTCTCTTGAAGACCTCATGCGACCAAGCCAATTCGAGCCACAGAAGGAAGACTCTTGAGACCTCATGCGACCAAGATGATCCGAGCCACAGAAGGAAGGCTCTTGAGATTTCATGCGGCCAAGCCGATCCAGGCCGCAGAAGAAAGACTCTTCGTACCGCATGCGGCCGAGTTGATCCGGGCCGCAGAAGATTGATTTTACTCTATTGTGGGGGGACACATGGCAATTTGACCAAGTCTCAACCACCCAGATTTGCTCCAACAAAGAAATCTAAACCAACCACCAGCTGACAGTCAAAGAGCGAGTCTTTATGTGCTGTTGCAGTCACGTGGCCATCTATGCGGCTCAAAATATCCTTCATCCCGAAATTACTATAAATAACATGGCACCACACCCATGCAAATGGTTGGCAATCCAAGGCTGGTAACCCACGAAGGGTAATTTCTTTAAGAGCAAGGAGCGCGTCTAATAGTCCAAGGAGTAAGGCAGAGTTGCTACACTTTCCCGAGCCTCTATCATCACCCTCCAGAATCAAAACTAAACAATTGTACTTATATTGTTCCTTAGGATTTCTTTCTAGGCTTTCTCTTGTACAAGCGAGTTTGCAATCAAGTTCAATTCATCTGTAATTTTGTTGTGCTTGATATTTAATGGCAAATACGATGACGACTCTGCTGGGGACATCCTTCTCCTCTGATGAGGAGTTGGTAACGTAATCTGACGCATCCAAGCTCGGCTCCATGCAGCAAATGCTCGTGGTTCGATTTGACCAACGAGCATTCGAAGAAATGCTCTCTGAAGGGAGCGCCAGCCTATCGCAGAAGCGAGCCAACCCAAAGAGAGCCCACAACATGTCAAAACACAAAACTGTTGCCCCCAACCAGGTTCTCGAAAAAGCTCCTTCTGTGGCCCAAGACGGTCATCAAGACTCTCCTGCGGCCTTGCTTCCGACCGCTGATAACCTCACTGTCCCCAAATTCAGCAAAGAAAAACACTACAATGCTGAGTTTTTGGAAGCACAAGGAAAATCCATGCGGACAAGGAAGAGGTCGCATAAGAGAGATAGGCAGATGACTCATGCGGCAGCCAACCCTGGCCGCAGACAGATCGCCCATGCGACAGCAAACTCTGGCCGCAGGCAGATCGCCCATGCGGCAGCCAACTCTGGCCGCAGGTAGATGGCCCATGCGGCAGCCATTCCTGGCCATAGATAGAGTGTCTCATGCTGCCCTATCAGAAGCTCTGTGTTCGACCGTCTCTCATGCGGGCCCGACTCCATGCGGCCCATTGAGAATGTAGGATGTATCAATCTGGACTCTTTTTACTATGTGCCTTCGGGTGCTAAGTCAAAGAAGTATAGGACAGTGCGGGCCCAATAAGCCCAGTCAACTGTCCAAGTTGCTGACCGTCAGCAGGCACCGTTAACTGTTATACGGGCTCCTGATGGAAAGTTATACAGAACCACCCGCGTCCAATCCTCCAGGGCTAACGTACAGGGTGGGTCTCAAAAGTCTCCCTCCAACGATCGAGAGCAAGTGCTTTTACTAGCCTCAGATCAGGGAGAAAACATGATACCTACGCATCCCTGTGCTCTATAGAAGCATGAAATTTTAGAACCAGAAATCCTATACGTCTAACACTACATGCGCCAGGAAGCTCAGATGAAGTACTTGGCACAGCAAACAGCAAAAGCTTAGACATTAAAAGAAGATTTTTATTTCATATAAAAGTCTATTACATGTCTAAAAAAGGTTGTATAAATGAGAACTTCTACAAAAAGAAAAGATCCTAAGTCTACAGCCAGGCGCAACAACCGCCATGCGCTCTCAAACAGGTGCATCTCTTCGGCGTCTCAGTTTGGCGCATCACTTCAGCGTCTCAGCCAGGTGCATCCCCTCAACAGCTCAGTTATGTGCCGCCCTTCAGCGTCTCAGTCAGGCGCATATCCTCGACGTCTCAGTCAAGCACATCTCTTCAAGAGCCTCAGTTATGTGCATCATGAAGTCTCAGCATATGTGCCTTACCTCGACCCGATCAAATACTTCGACTAATTAAGCATTTATTGAGCAGAACGAGGATGTGCAATCAACCCACTAGCTGGAGGAAGAGCTCTCCAAAGCCTAAAAGAAGAAGAGAGCACCGTAATTGACCCGCGACAAAAGGAGGCTTTCAACACAACCAGAATGGGCAACACCCACTCTGACAGAGGAAAGAGCCTCCAAAGCCGGGGCACCGCAATTTTGATCTGCGGCTCTTCCAGTATAACGGAGATGAGGCTCGAGCATCCCGATCTTTGGATGCAACAGGTACCTTCCGCCTGCCTCAGAAGCCCTCGACTCCGACTTTTGGATATAACAGTCACCTTCAAGTGCATCAATAAAGACAATGTGTCGCATCTTCACCCTCGGGAACATCTCGTCAACAGAATATGCTCGAGCAAACAAGTTTATTTTGGGAGGACATGAGATAACGAGAAGCAAACTCTCTCCTTGCCACTATTTATAGGTCGGGCAAATCAAACCCATGCGCCAAGTGGCAGGCTCTCCGAATCTCGTGCAATGAATTTGCATTAATGGTGATGAACCTAACACTTCGAATTCAGCCAAGTCAAAATGGCTATTTAAAGCACTCGAAGAACGTAACAGTCGGACCAATAAAGATGTGTCATGCAAACGAATGCGCCGGTCGGACCGCACATTATATAGACGTGCCCATCAGCACCAAGCGCCTTATAAGGATGCTCTCATGCGTCCTCATGCGCCTAGTAGAACGCAGATCGATGCGCCCACTCAATAGCCCATCATCCGTCAAAGAACATTAAATACTGAAGTCTGACATGACAGCAGCCAGTCCCCGAGGACTGAACAGTTGACAGCTTTTCTGAAGATGAAGCGTCACTGACGTCGGCATCATCATTACTTCCCTCCGGCGGTTACAAGCCACGTGGCCGCCCAACCATTTCGCATGCACCTCTGCAGCCATGCGCCCAAATCTTTATATGCGCCTCAAAAGCCATACGCCTCAGACTTTTCTCTGATCCCTAAAGATAGAAGTCAAGTAACTATTGAAGCCTCGCATGTGCCTCAAAAGCCGTACACCCAGACTGGTTCGTGACTCCTAAAGGTTACAAGCCAAAGTCTCCCCATGCGCCCAATCCTAGGTGCATCCTATCAGATTACTCTCCACCAAATTCGAGATCTTTGAGCTACGGATATGTGATACGTGACTTTTTGACTCAGTTCAGCCGATAAAGGGGTGCTAATCACCCAAGATCTCAGCAACCGAAAGATCTTCTCCACTGCTACGTGTCAGCCCTGCTGTAGCCCACAAATGCAACGAAAAAAGTTAAACTCCTCAATCCGAGCGCGCCGCCCATGCGTCTCCATCAGCAATCATCACGTGGCATCCCCACAAATCGGCGCATCCTACATATGCGCGCATGAGCAGCCAACCTACAGACTATAAATAGAAGGATAATTTCCTTCTGAAAAAAGGGCACGAACCTACGAACACACACAGAGATAGGCAGATACAGACACTCAACGTCTTGTTCTTCTCCGTGAGCTCCAGCACCCAGAGCAACTCAGACCTTCAGAGAACCGATAACCGTCGTCAGATCGTCAACGGAGTCAACGTATTACCACTCGCTCCATCGGCACAAGGGACCCAGATAAACAAAAGTGTTCTCCTAGGACTACGTCTATGTCCTATATTGTAACACTGTTCTGTTTGTAATTGAAATTTGCAATAAAAAGATTTTAATGGCAAACAAACTGGCGACTCTGCTGGGGACCTCTTTCTCCTCCACCGAGAAAGCTGTGTCGCAATCCGACGATGTGATGGTGGACTCCTTCCACAAGATGCTGGTCATACGCCTCAATCAACAGGCGTATGAGGAGTTCATCTCTGAAGGCAGCACAAGTCCTTCGAAGCGGCTGCCAAAGCCGAAGAAGACTCGCCAAGTCTGGGTGCGCAAGGTCGAGGCCCCTGGCACCACCACTGAAGGGGATGCACCGATGCAGTCCACCATTCTCGCTGACGACCTCAGCAGCCAGGATGTGCCCACCGGTGCAGCGCATCTCTCGGAAAAGCGTGGTGCTGACCACATTCTCCAGCCATCTCCTTCTCAGATAAGGAAGATGCGTCGACGGAGCAAGGGCGCAGCTAATACCCTGCGCATCACCTCTGATGCGCCACAGAAGGCCTCTGTCTTTGACAGACTCACTCGCTGTCGTGGCGAGAAGAATTTGGACTTTGAGTACTATACGTCCCAGCGGGCTGGTATGAAAAAGTCCAAGACAGCACGGGCCATGTGCAACAAACGTGCTATATCGGCAGCAAACTAGAAGCATGCGCTCACAATCATGCGCGCTGCTGATGGTAAGCTGTATAAGGTCGACTCGGGTGCTTCTGCGCCAGAAACGAGCCGACCTTCAAAGTCCTTGCCTCACTTGGGCGTATATGTTGCATTCGTAACCAAGTCGAGCAAGGTAAACCCTGTGGTCTTGAACGCCCGCGTCTCCACTGGTTGTGCGTCTGAGGTTCGTTCAAGTCACTATAAATGTTGTTCCCCTACTACTGATCTGAGCGCATGTTTTGCGTTGGATCAGGGGGCGCAACATTCACTTGACCATCCTGGCGCTTGGCCTTGCCATGCGTCTAATGGGGGTGCGAAGGTGGCACTCTCCTCCAATGATTTGCGTAATGTGATCAGTCACAAGCGCCGATCAGGAGAGTCGACTGACAAGCATAATGTTCCCTTCACAGGGCACACCTGTGCTGTAGTCACCATCAACTGTTGTTGCAAAATAGCAGTCCCACCACCAAGGCAGTCGGTGTTCTAGCGGCTGCAATCATCAACACCTCTCCAACATCGCCTCAGGAAGAATGTGTCAGCAGAAATGGAGCCAGAACTACAGGTTGCTTCCTGCAATATAGTCTCCAACTCCCCATCAATTCGGAAGGCGACTGGTATCTCCTCGACTGTGTCCTCATCCAAGAGCCAGCCAAGGAAAGCTAAGACGACTGTCCCATCCTCTGGAGTGTTTGAAGGCACTCGGAGGAGAAAGAAGATCTTGGAGGAAGCTGGAGGTAGTCAGGCCCTTGTCGATCCGCCTTCTGAAGGTGAAGACGTCCTCCAAAACATAGCTGGGGGTAGCCAAGTCCTTGCTGATCATCCTTTCGAAGACGAAGACGTTTTCCAGAGCACAGATGAGGCTAGCCACGTCCTTTTCGAAGGCGAAGATATCCCCCAAGACATAGCTGGGGGTAGCCAGGACGAAGCTCCAGGAGAGGCAACTCCCCTACAGGAGAGTGAGGCCGAGAGTGAAGCCTCAATTGATCCATCCACTTTCAGCCGTGTCATGACAGTATACATGACTGGGGGTGATGCCGAGCCAGATGCGTCACCAGCAGACCTTGTCCAGCGCATGGATACCTTGGAGGGAGGACTCAAAACCCTCTCTGCCTCCATGCAAACACTGACTCAAGCGGGGTTCGAGATACGATCAGCTTTGGCCAGGGCACCGTCTACTGGTCCTGTCCCAGGGGCCAATGGAGAATCAAGTATACCCCTTCAATGGGTATCCTTGGATACAGATCGCCGCGAGGCACCTCGAACATCGAAGCTATTAAATGCTCAACTCCAGGCTGTACCACCTTCTCTGACTTCCAGCTCCACGAAAGACGTGGTTGAGATGATCGGGGACTTATGCGAGCGCTTTGAGTCCAACAACAGACAGGAGGAGCGCCAGAAGATGGGGATCCCCCAACCATATCCCCTCGAATGGAACAAAGTGGTTTATCCTTCCAAGTATAAACCGCCAACTTTGATGCCATACGACGGGAAGGACTCTCCACGCCGCTATTTGACGTACTTCCAGTCTCAAACGGGACATCTCCTGAAGGAAGATACGCTACTCACCAGCATATTTGTCGGGGCATTGAAAGGAGTAGCTTACGACTGGTACTGCAGTCTCTCCGACAACTCCATATCTTTCTTCGATGACTTGACGTGTCTCTTCCTCGATCGTTTCTACGACGGAGGGAAGGACATGACAATGGCGTCCCTCATAGAGATACGTCAGAAGAAGAAGGAAACAGTTCGAGCATTCGTCGAACGGTTCCGACAAGCCTGTTTTAGACTGCCCTCGGGTATGCCAGAACATGCACTCCTCTCCTCCTGCAGCATGAACATGCTGCCTGCAATCAAACTCTGGCTCAACTCCACTCCTCCTCCCGACTGTAGTTCCTTGATCATCGAGGCCGAAGTAGCAGAAAAGAAGGCGTCCAATTCTCGTCTTCTGGGAGTCAATTTTCCTGCCTTTGAGGACAAGGGAAAATGGCCTACAGCCAACAATCCTGGATGAGAGACGAAGGAAAAATAAGCATTGACTGTCAATGCCTCCAAAGGTGCATCAGCACCCACTCAGAAGCCTCCACTTGCAACAAGGCCAAAGGAGGTTTATTCTTTCAACGACGAAGACACCCTGTAACTCTTCGAGATATTGAAGCAGGGTGACAAAATCAAGTTGTCGGACCCGAAGCGTCCCAACGAAGTTAGAAAAGTGGACCATCCGATGTACTGTCACTACCATCGGTTTGTCGGACATCCAACTAAGGACTGTTACGTCCTCAAGAACTACATCCAGCGCATGATCAACGCAGATGTTATCTCCGTCGACTACGAGGAAAAAACGGTCTCGGTTAACCTGGTGTCACTCCAATTTGGCACCTTACCGCCAACCACAACACAGGATGGCGTCGTCCCCATCCCAAAGGCGACAATGGAGGTGGTCAATCTACCACCTACTCGTGATAACGTGAGTGGACTCATCCCACTCACCACATCTCGGGGAGAGATCTTATGGGTTCACCCCGATCTCGTCTCCGAGGTTACTCAATCGGAGGTACGCTCTGCCTCCAAAGCTAAGGGCAAGAAGATCAAGTCTTGCCGCATGGTCTCTTCCTCCGCGGAGGAGGCTCTTCCTGTACAAACCCGTTCGCAGCTGAACGTCCAACCCGACGAAGCTGTCGTCGAGGTGGTACCTCCCTGTACTGCCCCTGCTGCTGAAGAAGGAGGTCCATGCAAACCTCCAGCAGCCAATAAACAGAAGCATGTAGAGGCCCGTTTCGACAAGCCTTTATGAAGGGAAAATGCTTCGGGGCTAGCCAAGCCCCACAACTTCGACATACTGGCACAACTTGCCAGTACTCCTGCCCGCCTATCTCTGTTTGAGCTTCTTCGGCTTTCCAATGACACTCGTGAAGCTCTGAAGGATGCTGAGTCCTTCATCAGTCAGGTCAAGCAGCCTGAAGATCTCCCGACTATATGTGCGTACTGCTATTGTGCGGATGAGGTTATCCCCAACATAACCTTCACCCAACAAGACATGCGGCTCAAGCACAACCGACACAACAGACCACTTTATTACATAGGGTATGTCGGCTCCGTCAAAGTGAAGCGGATTCAGATCGATCCAGGGTCTTTCCTCAGTATTATCCCGAAGATGCTACTCTCAACACTGGGGATCCCAATGTACCGTCTGGCGCCTTCCAACACTACAATCAGCGGCTTCAATGCTAGTAAAAGTGAGCCGCTGGGCAAAATACGACTGAAGTGTCATATCGGTAACCTCCGAACCGAGGTGACTTGCTATGTCATGGACGCTGACGTCAACTACAACCTCCTACTGGGTCGTTCGTGGCTGTATGAGTACATGGTGGTGCCATCTACACTCCACCAATGTATGAAGTATGTGTCCACCAACGACATCATCCGGACAGAATTTGCGGACATTAACCCTTTCAAGGGGGTCGAAGCCTACTTCACTGATTCTATCCTGTACAAGTCGCCTGACGAAGGGGAAGCAAATGATGCTAACGATGAAGTAGAAGCGGTAGTAGAGCCGGACATGGAGCCAGAGGTGATTCCCAATGCTCCTTTGAAAATTCGACTCAAAGGGAAGCCGCCTCAGACGCTACCTCCCATGACCATCAAGCTACCTGGAAAAGCACCAACTTCTCTAGGTAGAACACCTACTGAAGCTCCCTTGAAGATACGGCTTAAGGAAAAGCCGCCTCAAACATCGGCTCCCCTTGTGGCAAAACTACAGGGGAAGGCACCAATCACTGAAGGCGCAGTTGAGGCACCTCTGAAGGTGCGTCTTAAAGGCAAGCCTCCGCAATCATCCGTCTCATCCAAGCTGCCGAAGAAGGCCCACATAGCCCTCTCGGATCCAAAGGTCAAAACTGTGGTGGACTCTCCCGAACCAACCCTAGTACTCACAGATGAAGAGCTAGAGGAGTACATATCTGCTGATGTAGATGCACCCTCTCTGGACAATGTAATCCCGTGGGACAAAATCTCGTGTTTCATCGATAATAGAGTATCTTTTAATTATTCTAGTCTTCCACATTGGAATGCCATGTATATATTAGATAACGCTCTACGGTCATTGCAAACACAAATAACGACCATCAATCATGTAAATCGAGTAGTCCCGTCCCAAGGGGTCTGTTTTGTAGTCCCACCGCAGAATCGAGACGAAGAATCCATCATCTTCGGCAAAGTTGAGCGTCATCAAGACCTCCCGCCACTCGAGCAATAACCAGATACCGGCAGAATACAAGTCTATCGGTATACGGACAAGGCAAAGTATCTCATCCAAAAGATGGGTTACGATCTAAAAAGCAACAAAGGCCTGAACTATGGCAAGGGTCGACGTCTTCCTCTCCGGCTTCCAACACCTAAAGGAAAGCCGCATGACTACTATCATCGAACTCGACGGGGGGTGGGCTATGTCACGCCGCCGACAACTCCAGAGAGTTCGGAGGTCGAAGAAGTAGAACATTCTCATTCGTCTGAAGCATCAACTTGGGATTCCGATACCAGTATCGGCTCAGTCTTCAAGAAGATGCTATCAGCCAACATGGCATCTGCACAATCTCAAGAAGATGAAGGCGAAGACCAAACGCCAGAATTCTTCAAGGAAGAACCTTGGGCTCAACGCCTAGGAGCTCAGTGGGAGTCTTGTTTTGAATTACGTGAACCCCCTACCGAAGACGAAGTCGAACAGATCGACCTTGGGGATGGATCTTCTTCCAAACCCATCTTCATCAGCGAAAGCCTAAAAGGAGAAGACCGGGAATCTTTGGTCCAATTGGCTAAAGATTATATCGACGTCTTCGCCTGGAGCTATGAAGACATGCCGGAACTTGATCCTCAGATCGCGATGCATAGGCTCAACATCTTACCTGATGCCAAGCCTATAAATTAATAATAACGATGTTTTCGTCCTGACATCATGAATGCTATCGATCAAGAGGTAGACAAACTCCTGACCAGCGGGTTTATCCGTGAAGAACAACACATGGATTGGGTGGCCAACGTCGTCCCTGTCACCAAGAAGAACGGGAAGATACGAGCCTGTATCGACTTCAGGGACCTCAACACCGCTTGCCCGAAGGACGAATTCCCGCTTCTAATCACTGATGTGATGATCGATAATACATGTGGTTTCGAACGCATGTCTTTCATGGACGGATATTCGGGCTACAATCAAATCAAGATGTTCCCCGATGACGTAAAACACATGTCATTCAGGACACCGAAGGGGGTTTTCTGCTACACAGTGATGCCCTTCGGCTTGAAGAATGCTGGTGCTATATACCAACGAGCTATGAGTACCATCTTTCGTCAACATCTTCGCAAAACAGTCGAATGCTATGTTGATGATATCACAGTCAAGAGCCGTCTCAAAGGGGATCACCTACAAGACCTGAAGACAGTCTTCGATCTCATGCGAGCGCATCAACTCAAGATGAACCCCGTTAAATCCTTCCTTAGGGTTCCTAGCGGAAAGTTCCTGGGCTTCATTATTACGACGAAAGGCATTCATGTCGATCCCGAGAAGACCAAGGCTATCCTTGACATGGACCCTCCGAAGAACCTCCGAGAACTTCGAGGCCTGCAGGGGCGTCTGGCATACATCCGAAGGTTTATAGCAAACCTCTCCAGAAAATGTCAACCCTTCACCCAGCTCATGAAGAAAGGGGTCTCCTACATCTGGACAGAGGAATGCTAGAAAGCTTTCGATGATATCAAGGCTTACTTGACGAGCCCGCCAGTCCTGGTGGCACCCGTCGCAGGCAAACTATTTCTCCTCTACGTCCGTGCCATGGATCATTCTCTCGGCGCTCTGCTGGCTCAGAACAGTGATGCGGGCTACGAGCAAGCTATCTACTACCTCAGTAGAACACTGATCGAGGCCGAACACCGGTACAACCCCATTGAAAAGGAGTGTCTGGCTTTGGTGTTCGCCATCCAGAAGACTCGCCATTATGTCTCGGGGCAGACAATTCATGTCATTTCCCGAGTCAATCCACTCAGGGTTCTCATGACGAAGCCAGGATCATTGAACTCCCGGCTAGCTACATGGGCGATCCTGTTGACGCCGTACAACATGGTGTTCGTTCCACAAAAAGTCGTTAGAGGTCAAGCTCCGGCCGACTTTTTAGCCGCGCACCCCATCCCAGAGTCCTCCAGACTCTATGAAGACATCCCGGATGAGGTTCAAGAATCAAATGTCATCGAAGAAAGCTCCGTCTGGCAGATGTTTTTCGATGGCGCTTCAAGAACAAGCCCCAAAGGCCAAATCATCGCCGGAGTGGGGGTAGTCTTAGTCTCTCCCGATCAGCTGGTCATCCAGCGTGCTTACTCCCTTTCGAAGTCATGTTCCAACAATATTTCCGAGTACAACGCTCTCATCATGGGACTCTAGCTGGCACAACAGCTGGGGGTGGATCATCTGGAAGCCTACGACGACTCAAAACTCATCGTTAACCAGATCAGAGCGCAATACAAAGTTTGCCATGAAGATCTGGTTCCTTACCATGAAGTTGCAATGAACATTGTTTCAACCTTCACCAAGTTCTTCATAGAACACGTACCCCGGTTACAAAACCTAGAGGCTGACGCTCTGGCTGGCCTCGCAGCCTCATTGGCAGCACCCCTCGGAACTCAGCACTACGTCACGGTAATTGGTCGAGACTTGGTATGTCCTAAAAAAAACCTATGCTCACAAATGGCCCATGCCATGTCAACAAGTGCTGGTATTAATGTCCGAGACTGGAGGTTCCCGTTCATCGACTTCACTGTCTACAGAATTCTTCCAGAAGACCCGAAGGAAGCCGTCTCAGTCAGGAGGCGTTCTCTTCGATTCTATTACGATACAGCTACTAAAATGTTGTACCGACGCTCCTACGATGGACTTCTCCTTCGATGTTTATCCAACAAAGAAGCAGCCGAAGCCCTTCGAGAAGCTCATGATGGAACTTGCGGGGCTCATCAACCTGGGCCTAAGTTATAGGATCGACTGCGACGCATGGGTTACTACTGGCCGACCATGGCAGGCGACGCTGTCGACTATGCTAAGAAGTGTCATGCTTGTCAGCTTCATGCCGACTTCATCCATACACCATCGGAACCACTACATCCTACGGTCGCCTCTTGGCCCTTCGAAGCTTGGGGTATGGACATTGTAGGACCTATCACCCCTCCTTCATCGAGGGAACACCGCTTCATCCTAGCCATCACCGACTACTTCTCCAAATGGGCAAAGCAGTTCCACTGACGGAAGTGAAGAGCTCTAGGGTGATCAGCTTCATCAAGCACCATGTCATCTACCGTTTCGGGGTACCTCAGAGGATTATCCACGATAACGGTCCACAGTTTATCAGTCATATTTTCAGCAGATTCTGTGACAAAAATCGTATTCAGAACGTAGCATCGACCGCCTACAATCCGGCAGCAAACGGATTGGCTGAGGCATTTAACAATACAATCGTCAGGCTACTCAAAAAAGTCGTATCATCCAACAAACGCGACTGGGACGAAAAGCTCGGCGAATGCCTTTGGGCCTACCGTACAACGGTACGGACCCCGACGGGCAACACACCATTCTCCTTAGTCTACGAAAGCAAAGCGGTACTGCCTCTCGAGATCTAGATACCCTCACTCCGTGTAGCAATCACAAGTCAACTCACGGAGGAAGACAACCAACGTCGCCGTCTGTGAGAATTGGAGGCACTTGACGAAAAACGTCTCCTAGCTCAACAGCGCATCGAACTCTATCAAGCCCGTATATCACAGGCTTTCAACAAGAAGGTCAAGCAGAGGACTTTCCAAGTAGGCGACCTGGTTCGGCAGTCAGGAGGCCGATGGTGTTGACACACAAAACACCGAGAAAGTTCGAGCCCAAATGGGAGGGACCTTTCATCATAGAGACGGTATACTCAAATGGTGCTTACCGCCTCGCCCGATCAAACGGAGACTTGTTCATGATGCCCATCAACGACAAGTTCCTAAAGAAGTACTACTCTTGACATCCTTAAGACATGTACTTCTATCTCCACCCAACAAGGAAGTCTGTGGACCCAATCATCAGGGCTCACGTACACCTCCCTTCCACAAAATCTTACGCTTCCGAAACCCAGCTGTTCCGTGGCATTCTATCTCCAGTAGAAGGACAACCACGTCCATATTACCTCTGAGTTGCTCCTCTATGCCCTATAAAGTAGAATCTTATGCCCCGTAAGACTACGCGACCCATCATGTTTACCACGTCCACATTACCTCTGAGTAAACATCCCGTACAGACAACCCCTGTGTTGCCGTGCATTGATCGCAGAACTTCCACGTCCACATTACCTCTGAGTAGTTTCGCATATCCCCCCAGAGTCATTCCTACCACGTCCATAACACCTCTGAGTAGGAAGATTCCATCATTTGAACCACATATTTGCCATATCCACATTACCTCTAAGCAAACATGTCGGTTCTCTCAAACTTATTATCTGTACCTAAAAACTAAGGTGCGCAAAAGATAATAGGTCCACACAAATCATCCAGTTCATGACAACAAGAATGAACACATCACAAAACTCTGTATTCTTTATTTAAAAGTAAAGAATTACATCCCCAGCATGAGTTGCAAATTACACAAAATAATAAAAGAAATGAGAGGCTACAATCCTTAAGCATCACCGGGATTGGCTGAAAGCTCTTCGATCCGACGCTTCAAGGCTGTCGCCCGAGTCTCTGCGGTCGCCAGGAGTCGACGTTCGGCTTCTTGACGTATCATTTCTATGGCCTCAGGAGAAGTGTCATCCTCATGCTTCTCGTCCAACTATTGCCGCTGCTGGGCCAGGGAAAGAGCCTGGCGAGTGAAGGCCGCTTCCTCCTCCTTAGATGCTACATGTTCATCTTGGACTCGCTCAACATCTAACAAGAGTTGGGCCCGCTGATCTTCAAGGAGGCAAATCTTGGCACTAACCTCCGCTATACCGGCGTCCAACGCAGCTCGCTACTCTACCTTCTCCTGTGCGGATTGAGATAGCCTATCCACCGTAGCCTCAGCGTCGGCTACCTCGCGCTCCCAGACAGCCACGGTGGCCTGATAAGATGACTCAGTTTCAGCGATCAACTTCTTCTTTTCTGCTTCTATCAGAGCGGAGAGATCATTTCGCTGGATAATCTGAAACTCGGAAAGCAGCTGGTCGAGCTCGGCCATCGATGCCTCCAGAATCTCGACCATATGATCATGGCCCTGGTGGGAACGTATCAGACCGATGTGAGGGAGCGCCATGGTTTTTGTCATTGCGAAACTCCCATTGGCATTCATCACTGCCGATACGCCCCTCTACAGCATCTTGTACACCGCCTCAATGATGAACTTCACGTACTCATCCACATCCGCCAGCATTTGCGGCGTCATAGCAGGAGTTGGAGGAGCTGCTCTAGACGGCGGACCAAAAGAAGACCCGCCGGCTCCAATCTGCGAGGCTGAAACCTCGGCATCAACGGACTCCCCCTCAACAGGGGCTTGAACTTTGCCACTGGCCCGAGGAGCCAAAAAAACGGAAGGAGACGAGAGGGGTGTCGATATCGTACCCCAAGTGGAAGGAGCAACGGGGGGTTCCAGCAAACCCTTACCCTTCCCAAGCTCGGAGGGACCACCAATGTCAGGAGCTATCTCCTCCATCTCCAACACACTGTCAGCAGGCCGCACGGGACCTTCCCCCTCTGGTAAAGCAGCAAGATCATCACTTGTTTCCTGACTCGGCTCCCCTGGAGTCAGGCTCGGCGGACGAGTCTCACCTTCCTCATCAAATCCCTCCACGGGGATAGAATCTGTCGCTGCCTCCTGGTCGGCATCCACCTCAGCCTCCGCTGTTGAGTCTGGGGTAGGGCTCGACAACGATACAGCCGACCTCCCCTTAGCATGACAAGGAGGGGAATCAGTCCTCTCCTCTGTTTCGATCATGTCCATTGCTCCCGTAACAGGCTCACTCATCTCTGGAGGAACGTCATCTGAAGACGACGAACTCCACTCTACTTCCTCATCCGGAAGCCCCTTATCTGCTGAGTCCTCAATGTCAGAAGCCCCCACGGCAGCTTGTACTCCCGGGAACTGCTTTGACCTCAGCTTCCCTTCCAACATAATCTGGAGATACTAAAATCTCCACAGGAACGACGTTGTCAGGATTCTCCTCCACGGGAGACATTACAATCGGAGGAATGCGCTCATCAGAAGAGCTCGCCACCTCCTTCGGTTTACTGACACCCGGTTTCGAAACCCGGGTCTTCTTCTTCAACGGTTCCTACAAAAGGAAAGCATATGTCACAAAAATGACAGAAGGGGCCAGATTATGGAGAACGTCTTTACCTTAGCAGAAACTGATTCCATTGGCGTTACAGGCGGCACTCTCGTAGCCTTTGGAGTCGTCATTTTTCTCGGCCTTTTTGGTGCAAATGAACCGGCTTTCGCGTCAGCCCGCCTCTTCCCAGCTGGGGGATCTTCCCGAGTGCCTCCCGTTGATGCTGCAGCAGCAGCCCAATATCCCGTCAACTCTGGTGGATGATATGACCGGGTCGCCGGCAACATGTTCTTCGTAGCCTCTAGTTGAGTTCCAATGATGAAACTAGTCTCCCTATCGTAATCAGGAGGCACAGTATTCATGGCGCAATACAGCTTAACGAACGAATACAGGATCTGTGGCCGAGGGTTGTGAACTGGTATATTAAAACGAACCCCAGTGCACCCGACATTGTAATATTGCCAACCTCGGGCTCCATCCAGCAAACTTCCAGCAAACCCAGACTGTTACTGGGGTTCCGTAACATTAACTGGGTATAACCAAACTGGCGAGCAAACCGTCTCGGCAGATATGGCTCCAGATAACACTTATTCTGGTTTCGGTAGACCAAGTGGGAAGGCCGAATACTCTGCAACCAACGAAACCCCTATTTCGGTAGAGTGATCGCATCCTCACCAGAGTCTTCTAAATCTTGGTCAGCCTCGAAATCTTTGAAGATGGGACCGACCTTGACGATCTTCCACCCCTGAAGAGAAGATAAGACTCTCCTACAGACGGGGATGCCGGTGTGCAGCCACTTCTTCTTGTAGAAGCGACGGATAAAGGCGTCACCTTCAACGTGATCGTCTTCAGGACCCGGACTCATCACGTTCGGGTGATGCAGAATTAATCAACCCATCAGATAATGGAATGGTAGCTCAGCGCGGGGAAAGTTGTCCTTCCTGTCCCTCTCACGAACCACGTCGTCAGCAAAATCCCTCAAACCCCGCAGCAGGTTACACACCATTGTAGGGAAGAAAGCCAAAGGGCGACCAAAAACCAGTTTTACTGCTGGCAAAATCAGGTTCCGGGTCACCCTCCCCACAGAGCCTGACCCACCTGAGAACACACAGTCCCGGAGCCATATCATCAAGTAGGCAGTCAACACTGCCTTGGGCGACATCCGGTGCACGCAATGCCAGAAACAGCTATACATGTCTTTGCCATTCTCATTTGAACGGGGGGCCTTCTCGCCTAGTCGGCTCATTTCGGAGGTTAAACCGAATTTTCGAAGAATCCGCCAGGTCCTGCTTGAAGACGTAATCCCTCCAAGCAGTCACGTGAGGCTGTGTCTTGCCTTTATCCTTCTATTACATCAGATAATGATGGCTCGCCACCGCTTTGAAAACAGCCATCATCTTCGGGTCCTTCTTTTCCAGAACCAGGATCTCTTCATTTGTCGAAAAATATTCCTCGTACGGTTCCGAGCCCCAGGAAAGCTTGGACACCTCGTACATCTCATAGAGAGCCAATCTCAACTCCCCCACTGGAGTAAAGAAAGTGCCAGTATGGGTATTGAATATTTCCAAGAGTGCAAGGAACATATGTTTGTTGAGATCCACGCCGGCCTGTGTGGCATGGATAGCGGCCGTCAGCCCAATCTCTTTAAGCTCAGTCTTGAACTTCGACAACACCCAAAGGGTAAACTCATCCCATTTTGGCACGTGGTGACACCAACCTTCAACCCTAAATCCACCTTTCGGATACATAACCTTTGATGTTAACATCCGATTTGTAAAGGTCGAAGCACCAAAGGCAAAGGTGTCGTTAGGGACCTCACTATAAAGGCTCCCAGGGCGCAAAGTTCGACAACTGAACGAGGGCCCGGCTCGCGAGGCGGCTAAGGTATCCCTTTGATTCGAGGTAACATCAATCGAAAGGGTACCCCCCACTGCCCCTCCTTGAGAAGGAGTAAGTTCCCATGACATCCTTCTCTTGGAAGCCAAACGGTAGAAGGCCGTCAGAGGTAATTGGCGTTCAAGTTGTCGCATGTACAGGACCATGCCCTTCGCAGAGAAGAACCAGTCTTCCTTGATCTTCAGAACCTTTGCTTCGGTGGAGGTCAAGCGGTCACCAAATAGAAAGACAGGTTTTAAGAAAGTCACATCATCGGACTCGGCGGATTTCAGTTTGCTGCTCTCCATCATACTCTGGAGGAAAACAGACGACTGATCCCGGATTTGCAACAGTCTCTCGGAAGGCTGATTCAGTAGGATAGCAGCCTTCGCGGGGTTAATAACCTCCTCGTCTAAATCAACTCCCATTTGGCAAAGAGAAGCATCCAGAAGGACTTCATTCAGCAAAGGGATAGTCATCGACACTGACACAGCAAAAACAAATTCAGACAAAGCCTTAAGAAGACAAAATATTTGGGGTGTCAAACAGCCTGGCACATCATCAGGGTCTAAACCCATGCGCGTCAGCAGTGAAGCTTCGGCGCATCATCAGGGTCTAAACCCATGTGCGTCAGCAGTGAAGCTTCAGCGCATCATCAGGGTTTAAACCCATGCGCGTCAGCAGTGAAGCTTCGGCGCATCATCAGGGTCCAAACCCGTGCACCTCAGCAGGGAAGCTTCGGCGCATCATCAGGGTTTAGACCCATGCGCGTCAGCAGTAAAACCTCGATGCATAATCAGGGCCTAAACCCATGCGCGTCTGCGGATTAACCTCAGCGCATCAAGGACAGAAGTCCATGTGCGTCGACGATAAAGAGTTAGGACACAGCAGATCCATGTGCTCTAAACTCGTCTAAAAAGTTGGGAGATCACACCCACCCGTCACCGCAGGCCGGACGTCGGCCGGAGTCACGATGGTGACAGGAGCGTCCTCCTCGACGAACTCCGCAGGCTCCTTCCCCTTGACAGCACTACCGCGAGGAGTCTTAGGGGCCATCTTGTGAAAGAAGAAGTTTAGGGTTTTTCGAAAGAAGAACTCTAGAGAAGAAGAAAGCAAAGTGAAGAAGAACCCTCTCTCTCCATCAGACGCCTATTTATAGGCTTAGACATACGCAAAAACCGATGAGGAGTGACATCAGCCGTCGCCTTGGGTTCCATGAAGTAATAACTGCAAATAAATCCAAAAAGATCATTATTAATCCTTTTGGTTACTTCGAAGCGTTATCATTTGCATTAACTGAGAGGAGCATGCGCCACATCACGGATGCGCGGAGTACTCATGCGCCTGAACAGTCATGCGCCCCGTTGAAGACTCCACCATACTTCTTATTCAAAGTATTCCAAAACTTGACAAAAAGTTTTAGAAACTTTGAAGGGGGTCTTGTAGAAGCATGGAATTTCAGAACCAGAAATCCTATGCGCCAAACACTACATGTACCAGGAAGATCTGATGAAGTACTTGGCACAGCAAACAGCAAAAGCTTAGACATTAAAAGAAGATTTTTATTTCATATAAAAGTCTATTACATGTCTAAAAAAGGCTATACAAAGGAGAACTTCTACAAAAAGAAAAGACCCTAAGTCTACAGCCAGGCGCAGCAACCGCCATGCGCTCTCAAACAGGCGCATCTCTTCGGCATCTCTGTTTGGCGTATCACTTCAGCATCTCAGTCAGGTGCATCCCTTCAGCAGCTCAGTTATGTGCCGCCCTTCAGCGTCTCAGTCAGGCACATCTCCTCGGCGTCTCAGTCAGTCGTATCTCTTCAAGAGCCTCAGTTATATGCATCATGAAGTCTCAGCATATGCGCCTTACCTTGATCCGATCAAATGCTTCGACTAATGAAGCATTTATTGAGCAGAACGAGGGTGGACAATCAACCCCCTAACTGGAGGAAGAGCTCTCCAAAGCCCAAAGGAAGAGGAGAGCACCGCAATTGACCCGCGGCAAAATGAGGCTTTCAACACAACCAGAATGGGCAACACCCACTCTGACAGAGGAAAGAGCCTCCAAAGCCGGGGCACCGTAATTCCAATCTGCGGCTCTTCCAGCATAACGGAGACGAGGCTCGAGTATCCCGATCTTTGGATGCAACAGGCACCTTCCGTCTGCCTCAGAAGCCCTCGACTCCGACTTTTGGATGTAACAATCACCTTCAAGTGTATCAATGAAGACAATACGTCGAATCTTCACCCTCAGAAACATCTCGTCAATAGAATGTGCTCGAGTAAACAAGTTTATTTCGGGAGGACATGAGAGAACGAGAAGCAAACTCTCTCCTTGCCACTATTTATAGGCCGGGCAAATCAAACCCATACGCCAAGTGGCGGGCTCTTCGAATCCCGTGCAATGAATTTGTATTAATGGTGATGAACCTGACGCTTCGAATTCAACCAAGTCAAAACGGCTATTTAAAGCACTCGAAGAACGTAACAGTCGGACCAATAAAGACGTGTCATACAAACGGATGCGTCGGTCGGACCGTGCATCATATAGACGCGCCCATCAGCACCAAGCACCTTATAAGGATGCGCCCATGCGTCCCCATGCGCCTAGTGGAACGTAGATCGATGCGCCCACTCAACAGCCCATCACCCGTCAAAGAACATTAAATGCTGAAGTCTGACATGACAGCAGCCAGTCCCCGAGGACTGAACAGTTTATAGCTTTTCAGAAGACGAAGCGTCACTGACGTCGACATCATCATTACTTCCCTCCGGCGGTTACAAGCCACATGGCCGTCCAACCATTTCGCATGTGCCTCTGCAGCCATGTGCCCAAATCTCTGCATGCGCCTTAAAATCTATGCCCCTCAGACTTTTCTTTGATCCCTAAAGATAGAAGTCAAGTCACTACTGAAGCCTCGCATGCGCCTCAAACGCCGTGCGCCCAGACTGGTTCGTGACCCCTAAAGGTTACAAGCCAAAGTCCCCTCATGCGCCCAATCCTAGGCGCATCCTATCAGATTACTCTCCACCAAATCCGAGATCTTTGAGCTACGGATACGCGACACGTGTCTTTTTGACTCAGTTCAGCCGATGAAGGGGTGCTAATCATCCAAGATCTCAGCAATCGAAAGATCTTCTCCACTGCTACGTGTCAGCTCTGTCGTAGCCTATAAATGCAAAGAGAAGAGTTCAACTCCTCAATTCGAGCGCGCCGTCCATGTGCCTCCATCAGCAATCACCACGTAGCATTCCCATAAACTGGCGTATCCTACATATGCGTGCATGAGCAACTAGCCTGCAGACTATAAATAGAGGGATCATTTCCTTCTGAAAAAATGGCACGAACCTACAAACACACACACAGAGAGACAGATACAGACACTCAACGTCTTCTTCTTCTCCGTGAGCTCCAGCACCCAGAGCAACTCAGACCTTCAGAGAACCGATAACCGTCGTCAGATCGTCAACGGAGTACTCAACGCATTACCACTCGCTCCATCGGCACAAGGGACCCAGATAAACAAAAGTGTTCTTCTAGGACTACGTCTAAGTCCTACATTATAATATTGTTCTGTTTGTAATTAAAATTTACAATACAAAGATTTTAGTGGCAAACATGCTCGGGATACCCATGTCCACAAATGGGATGCAAAGGTAGATCAATCCGCTATCGACTTGTGAGAGGTGATTACTCACAAACGCAAGGAGAAGGAAGCAACCTTGGCGTTCGATGAGCTCCTCTCGGGATGTGGTTGCACCCAAGTCATCATCAACTGCTGCTGTAATAAGACGGCAGCACCTGAAGATCGGCAGTCCGTTTTCCAACGATTGCAACACCCAGCACCCTTCCAACAACAACTTAAAAAACAAGTACAAATTTTGGAAGACGAGGAATTTTCTGTCGCCTCCTGTAATTCAACCCGGAAGGTTCTTTCCGGCAAAGAAAAAAAGAAGACAGGCTCTTCCAGCTCAGCAATCTCCGCCAGCATTGCAAGAAAACTCTCGTCTGGAGGACTGCCACCGACAACCACAGGGGGTGTCTACCTAGGCACTCGATCCAAAAAGAAGCTTCCAACACCTGGGGGTGCATCATTGACCTTCCTGGGGGTAGATGAGGCCGGGGGTAGCAGTCCCCTCAAAGTATGCGATAACCCGGTGTTCCAAGAGCATACACAGGGGGTAGCGATCCACTAAAATTGTGCAACAGACGTGGATGTCCCTGAGGATGACCGCCCTCGCCAAGACGACGTGGCTTCCTGCACAGGGGATAGCACCCCTTCCGAGTCCGAGGAGGAAGACATTCTGACATTCCCCGACGATTTTTCGGTACGGGGGTACGACACAGAAAGCACCTCTGCTACGATTCCTTTCACCTCTACCCACGTACGGATAGTCTTTATGGCCGACGATGATCATGAAGCACCTACTGACCGTCAACGCCTAGAAGTACTTGAAGCTATGCTCTTGTCCTTGGTCAAGTCAGTAGACGAAATCAAAGCTGTCTTGCCGACTCAACCAGCAAGGATGCCTGGACAAACAAGCTTGGGAGCCGCAGTCAACGCGAACTCCAATATGACCGCTCCTCCTTTGTATAACAAACCTCTAGGAGCCTCCGCTCCTTCAGCTGAAGATGAAGCCAGGAAAGCAAGGAGGGAAGTCCAGGAGCTTCGGACAATGTTCAATGCCCGGGATTCCTTCCGGGACCTCAGAATACGGTAGTCGTATCCCGTTGCATGGAGAGATATGCCTTTTCCACCACGGTATAAGCTATTTCATATCGATTCATATGATAGGAAGACCTCTGCTAGTCGGTACATGACTTATTTCGAGGTCACAACCGACCACTTACCGCATAGTGACGCCATCCTCACACGATTATTCATCGAAGCATTGGAGGGGATCGCGTTCGACTGGTATCGCAACCTTCTTGACAACTGCATCCATTCTTTTGACGGCTTCAAGCACACGGTCCTAGAACAATTCTACGAGTAGGACATGATGTGACAATGTCATCCCTCATGGACGTCGTTTAGGAAGAGAGGAAGCTGATAAGGAACAATATCGAGCGGTTCTGCCAAACTGCAATGAGATTGCCCCAAGGCAATCCCGAAAGCTTTTTGATCGAAATCTGCTAAAAGAAGTTGCTCCCCGCAATCAGCCTTTGGATGGGTGAAGATCAGTTCAAGGATTGGACGACCATCATCATAAATGCCACCAATGCGGAGGCAAAGTTAAAGAAGGCTCGCCAGCTGGGATTACACATCCCAGATGGAGAGGTCAAAAACAAACGTCCTGGTACCGCTTCCAATAACAACAACACTGACGACACCTCCAATAACCGGGATAATAAGGGTAAACAGGCCCTGGTCGTCGGTACGACCAAGAAGCCTGAACAAAAGCAGGCAGAAGCTCAGTGGCCCTAGGTCAATTACTCATTTGAAGGTAGTCATGTCAAGCCTATCTTCGATATGCTCTTGCAAGGGGACAGAATCCAACTCCCCCCACCAAGGTGCGAGCCCCGAGCAGCAGAAATGGAGGACCCAAAATACTGTCATTTCCACCGCTATGTTCATCAGGCCACTTAAGATTGCTTTCAATTAAAGCGGTACATCCAGAATCTTATCGACTCCAAAGCTCTGTCGCTAGACTTTGAAGAGGTTACCGTGGCGGCAAATATGGTGTCAATTCAGTTTGGCGACTTCCCTCCAACAAGCACTCAAGACGGGGTAATACCTATCCCCCGAGCAACGATAGAGGTTACTAATCTTTCCCCCGTCCGGGACCAGACGACTGGCTTGGTACCTCTCACCACGTCACGAGGAGAGATCATGTGGGTGCACCCCGACTTAGTGCCCGAAGTGACCCAGGCGGCATCATCTCCAGCCAACAAAAAGAAGGGCAAAAAGTCCAGATCCTGCCACACAATTTCAACCGAAGCTGAGGAGGCGGCGGCTGTTGTTACCCGGTATGGGGCACAAGTCCACCCCACTCAGGGTAATTCAGTTGAAGACCCTCAACCGGCAACGCTGCCCACCACTGATGTTCTGGGACCATCTCAGCCTCCATCGGCAGACAGGGCCAAGCCGAAGGAAACCCGCTTCGACAGGCCGCTCCGTAAAGATGTACCTCAAGGGCTGGAGAGACCTTACAACTTTGACATATTAGCACAATTGGCTAATACGTCGACAAAGTTGTCGTTATACGAGCTCCTAAGGCTCTCCAAGGATCTTCGTGTCGTATTGATCGAAGCGCTCAAGAATGCTGACGCTTACTTAGTCCAGGTCAAACCTATAGGAGAAGACTCGTCGGTAGATCTGTAGGGCAGCAACAATGTAGATACAATGCCCAACATCGTATTCACCCCACAGGACATGCTAATCAAGTCCAATATGCATGATCGCCCTTTGTATTACACTGGATACATAGGCGACATTAAAGTAGATCGGATGCACATAGATCCTGGCTCGTCGATAAGCATCATCCCAAAAAGTTTGCTTCAAGTCCTCGGCATCCCTATGCACCGGCTAGCAGCGACCAACACCGCCATTAGCGGTTTCAACTCAGGAAGGAGCTATCCCTTAGAAAAGATTCGATTGAAATGTCAGATCGACAACCTGAGGACAGATGTTACCTGCTACGTCATAGATACAGACACGTCCTACAACATCCTCTTGGGGCGTCCTTGGTTATATGACTATATGATCGTGCCATCCACCCTCCACCAATGCTTCAAGTATGTCAGTAAGCACGGCTTCGTGAAGACTGAATTCGCCGACATCGATCCCTTCAAAGGGGTTGAGTCTTATTACTCTTCGGAGGCGTGTCTATACACTACACCAAAAAAGGCATTTAGAAACATATTTTACATGTTCCAAATATTTTTAGGAACATATCATAGCCGTTCCTAAAAATGGCGTTGCAATATTTGGAACAATTGTAACGCATTCCTAAATTTCATTCGGAATGGTTATCAGACGTTCCTAAAGTAGATGTTGGAACATATATATTGTGTTCCTAAATTATTTTTGGAACGCCTTGGAAACGTTTCTAAATGTTATTTTGAAACGCTTTAAACATGTTCCTAAACTTAATTTGCAACCTTTTTGTATTATTCTTGTGGCTAGCTTTGCAACACTTTATTAACGTTCCTATTTATTTATTAATTTTATTTTTGTATTCCAATTTTTAGTTTGAACCGCAATTAAATCTAATGATTTCCAACTGAATATGGAAAAACATAATAGCTATCAGATTTTTTTATTAAATGATGATATCAGAAATATAAGTAGAGCAAACTATCCTTTCATCCATTACCTTTTTCACTATAAATCAAGTAATGCTAAAGACACAAATGAAGTAATAGTTTAAACGCAACAATCAATGAGAGAACATTTGAGCAAATTATAGTACCAACCAAACACATTTGCGGTATTAATATGATACACAATTCAACATTAAGCTACAGGTTGAGACGTCGTCTTTTTTATTATAAGAAATTTTCAAAACACGAAAATGTGCTCATTTATCCACATACACTACATCTCATAAGATACAACATACAACATAGACATTTTGACTTACAAAATTAGAAAACAAGGCCACCCAACAGAGATGTCAACGGCACAGTCAAATTGTCATTGAGTTTCGAACTTATAGGTAATGTCTCCACGAATGATGCAACAAGCGACACCAACAGGAAGCAGGGTCATTCCCAAGCTTTCTTCCATGAACCCAAATGCGGAGTAGTAGTGCATATACCTGGAGGCCAAATATACAGATAGTAAGACATTTTCTGAGTTGCAGACGACTATATTATCAATGATGCTTGCAGCTATCGCAATGGGGGATGTCCGCCAGATCAGATTTAATGACACAAAATAGTATTTATATATACCATCTCCAAATATGAGAAGCTCAAATGACCATTTGGTACTGCCTTGAAACTTAAAGCAATATACAAAGAGCTAATACAAAACTGAATCTTATTGGAAGTTAAGAAAAATACAATTCTGCATTTAGACACAAAAAGGAAAAACTATTTCCAATCGAAAAGCAAGCATTCACCTATACGATAAAATAGATCCAAACTCTTGAATCTGCTACAAAAAGTGTTAGTGGAGGCATATGTACAAATTACAATTTGAATGCATCCTGCAACATATCAAATAAAAGATGCAAGGCATGTGAATCTCACTATCCTGATGCATAAAAATTATATTATCAGAAACTCGTAGCACACCATGAACCTATAGATAATTAAAACTAAAATTTTGATATTTAAAAAAAATAAATATATAAACCCATAAACTCTTGATTTCATCAAGAGTTCACTGTATCTTGGCAGAAATCAAGCTAACTACAGAGGGCTAGAACTAAACATTTTGATATTTTTGCAAAAATATGACAATGTAAAGCCAGGTTCACTGTAGCATAGCAGAAATCAAGCTACCTATGACGGACATTAATGACATTGGATAAAGATTATGCTACCAGCAGGTTTCAAGTAGGTATCAGATCAAAACCCGACCCCTTCAAGTATGGTACCCAGGGTTTTGACCCAAATCCTACTCAGTTAAGATAAATTTTCGAGTAGTGTACCAGCATAAATTTACATTGCACCATAAAGATCTAGCTATATAAACAGTATCAAGACTTAAATAACCTAGGCATCAAGAATGAAGGAATGAGCATACTTGGAGAGCAGCTCTGATTCACAAGAGAAGTAGAGATTGGCAAATGAATGGTGACATATTGGTATATTCGACAAGCCAGTAGACGATCATTGCATAAATAAGAATCGTCCACTGCTTGCCATGTCAATAAATCAACTGAAACTTATTTAATAGCTGGGATGCTTTAACGGAAGTAGATAATCACTGGCTCTCCAGACTTCCAAACAAGAAAGTATGAAGCCTACATGTTGCTTGTTCTGAAGATGAGTTCTTTCAAAGAAGACAAAGTTAATTGTCATTATACAACCTCCAATATGATCTTAAAGGTAGCTTAGACAATAGATACAATACTAAGGATTTAAGATCTGCACCAGTTATGTTGAAGATTTAATGACACAAAATAGTATTTATATACCATCTCCAGTACACAGGTTGGAAATTGCAGCTATCGCAATGGGGGATGTCCGCCAGAAGATTGAGGTAGCAAGAGTTATAGTGCAAGCATAGTATAATGGTCCCTTCAGAAGTTATCTACGATATTGGAAGTGAAGTTTAGTCGTGGAAATTAGTAAAGGATGTAAGCAACAACTTAAAAGTGAAAAATCATGTCAGAAAAGTAACAGAGTTGACACATGTAGTCACCATTTCTGCTAATTGACTTGACCATGGCTTCATTTTTCCATATTCCAAGCCCCATCAGGAACATCCGTATTATATTCATACCTGGAGTTAGTGCTGCTAGAAAGGTGCCTGCCATCCAAAACTGCAAACCAACTGAGCTAAGTTTATGCAGACATATAATAACTTCTAAAATCTTAACAAATTTTCACATTATTTAGAAGCAGGCAAATTAGAGTAATTTCTTGAGTCTGTCCCATCAATCCTGGTTAGAGTGCCTAACAAAAAAGTAAAAAAATAAAGAACACAAAAAAGGTAAGTTAGTGCTACCAGCATAAACTAAAGAGGAAATTTGCACTTAAATGTTTTTGTTCACTATGAAGTAGGAAGTAGGAACCTTTCTGTGCCATTAAATCTAGTAATGAAGAAACGCGTAAAATTCACCCGCTATTATGTGATGTAAAGAGTAATATTCGATTGCTATACATCAAACTGTAACTAAAAGTAAGCTTTATATTTGCAGAATTTTCATGTTCAGTAAAAATGACAATCTAACCATAACTTAGTTGTAAGTGCCTGTACCTATGCACCATACCTTGGGTTCAGTCTTGACTTCCGTAAGAGCGGATGTGAGACCCGTCTCACTATATCGGTATTTTATACGGATACGTATTTATTTGAGCCGTATTTCGTATTTATCGATTTGCGTGATATTTTAAAATTTTTCTAAGTGTAGGATTTTTATGACTTGGTTTAACTGGATTTGGTTTTATTTGGTTCGGTTCCACCTGACTTGGTTTAATTTGGTTCTTTATGAAATGAGGTGTATGGCTTAGATTGAGTGGAGAGGAATGAATGGTGGAGATTGCTTGGGCTTGTTATATAAGCCACTTTTCTCTTTCCCTCCTCATTCACCCTCATTCATTTCTTTTCATCGAAACCCTAGCCATTAGGGAGAGGCAAGTACACCTTGCCGAATGTTGGACGATTTCTATTTCGTTTGTTCCATTCTCTTCCTTGTTACATTCTAAGCATATTTAGAACTTAGAGTTTTCGGTTTTACCGGGTGGATTGTTGTAGATCTAGCTTGTGGTATTTTCGGTTTTCATGGGTTTTGATCTGTCAAACTTGTATATTTTTGTCAACTGATGGTTCCATGTTGTAGAGCATTTCATTCTGCCCTATTTTGACCTATGGAAGTTCGGTTTGGACTCTGGATGAAAGATTCATGGAGCTTGGGAGCCATGGCTTGAGTGGTTCTTCTTCTCAGAAGAATGGAGAAGAAGAACAGTTCACAACCGCAAGAACTGAGCCGCATAGCTCTTATGTGGCCAGTTATCCTTCCTAGCCGCATAAGCTTACTGCATGACTTAGCCGCATGGCCTATGCTGCAGGAACTTACTCCCAGCCGCATGAAGATTTGATCCATCCATCCGCATGAACTTTTGATTCCCGGGCTGCATGACCCTGATTAGATCGAGCCGCATGGCATAGGACTTACGACTAGCCGCATGGAACTACTCGTTCTGAGCCGCATAAGGCAGACTCGTTCCCAACCGCATGAGGACTAGTCTCTCCCAGCCGCATATGACCCATCTCCCGCTGGCCACATATGCGCCACATTCCTGAGCCGCATGAACCCGTATCATCTCGGGCCGCATGCACCCTGACCCGTCCTGAGCTGCATGACCCTTGCTTGGACCCAGCTGCATGAGGCTCGTTCTCTGAGCCGCATGAGACCCGTCACCCTGAGTCGCATGAGATGTGCTGTCTCAGCCGCATAAGCCCGATTTCCCCCTTCAGCCACAGAAGGCTAGGACTCCCTGAACCGTATAGAACCCTGCTCATTCCCTGAGCCGCATGGACTCGGATTCCTGAGCCGCATGGAGTCTTTCCCGAGCTTTGTCTTATTATTTGTATTCGATTATTAATGTTATATTTATCTTATAACTTCAGTATAACTTGATAATCCTGATTTGATTGGCATGATTGAAATGACAATTGTACCTGGCATGGTGTGACCAAGAACTGACATGCATGATAACTTGACCTGCTACACATGACTTAATAGTGACCTTGAGCCGCAGGGCTCCTTCCTGTGCCTTGCCCTGCTATTTAATTATTGTTATTATTATTATTTCTCTATTGTTATTTGATCTTTAATGATGACTTGTGTCTTGTAACCTCAGCATAACTTGAGTCTCCTGATTGAATGCTTGCACTATACTGTCCGGCACATGTACCCTAAACACGACAGTGACCCGTAGTGGTGCACTCCTGATTAATGACCTGACATGACCTGGTAGTGGCCCGTCGTGGCGCACTCTTGACCAGTAAACTTGACATGATAACTTGACATGATAATTCTTGATAGTGGCCCGCCGTGGCGCACTCTTAACATGATAAACCTGACATGATATATCTTGATAAGCTGTTGCGACGGCTACCTGACATGACATGACCTATATAAATGGCCTGGATACCGTGGGTGATTGTGCTTGTACAAATGAACCCGTCTTGTCTTGCATCATGTCTAGGACATGAATCCCTGATTTTCTACGGTCAGGGATTCATACTGAATATGGCTAGGATTAATGACTAGATCGATCAAGTAGTTCATGGAGAGACTTTCCCAGTTACCTGTTGCCCCTTTGATCCCGGCCTTATATATATATACATGGGATTTGTTGCTATCCGTCGAGATGAGCGCACTTCCAGCCCGCCGTCGAGTGTGGTACCTTAGGACACATGTATCTTACTACAGTGTGTCTGCTATATCCTGCTATCTTTTCCTTTTCTTGCTAGGATCACTCAGGTAGTAACAAACAGGTAATCGAACTTGGAATTCTCATTGCATATTGCTAGTAACTAAGGTTGTGATAACCCTAGTTAGTTAAAGTATCAAGCCATACTTATTGCTTGGCCGTGATTGTTGGATGGAGTTCAGTCTGTCTAGTCTTGTCTTGATCTTGTACATGATTGTTACATGTCCTGATTTCTTATTTTATCTTGTCGATAAATGGTGGGAGAAACCAAGTTCTGTTCAGACGAAGGGTTACAACCCCGGTCCTTGTTTGGTTTACGGGTTGTAACCTGGTTATCTGAATAGTCCCATGGTTATCTCATCGTATATCACCTTCCCAGTTCTATTTATTTAAAATGTTCTCCAGTTTACTTTATGTCAATGATGATTTACTTACTGTCTTTCTATGTTCGGGATAAGTGCATTGGTACTGCACGAACCTCGATCCTCCCTTACTTATTGCTTTCTCTCCCTGTTGATTGCCTATGATTGCTGATTTTAAGTTCATAGTTCGGCCTCCTTTGTGGTACTTGCTATTTGGGGTCTGACCCCACTAATTTTGCATGGCCAGGTTCTGATAGAAGAGCCCGAAGGATCTACCGCACCATCTACTCGACGGTGACCAGCCGGAGCACCAGAGTGCCTCAGTGGGTTTCTTCTTCATTCTCCCACTGATATGTAAATTCTCCTCTTGTAACGTTTAGCCCCGAGCACGTGTTTAGCTCGTGTTTTGGTATTTTTCTTGATATTGTGGCCTACGGGCATAAATATGATATGTGTATTCTAGACTATAGCTAGTCCTTATCATGTACGACTAATACTCTAGCTAGTCCTCAGTTTTGTGGTACTGGCTTCATGATCATTCATGTATATATGGTTCGGGATGCCTTACTATTGTATGTATGATGATCGTACTCTTTGCTCTTGTATAATTGCCTGTGATTGAGATACCTAGGATTGTTAAACCATAGGATTGACTGATGGCTTGTAGAGTAACTCCCATGTCTTGACAGCTTATATGTGATTTCAGAGTATTAACGTACTTTGGGATTGCGTAGCTGGCTGTGTCCGCCCCCGCTCTCCGGTATTCTGGTTGCTGGAGCGTGACATGGTTTTAGTGGTGTACCCACGCAGGTCTCGATTTTCAGATTTATGGGGGTTACCATGTTTAGATATCTCAATCACGATTATCCTTATTGATCTCCTTCGGATTATTTTCTACCTCTGATACTTGACTTGATATCTGTTTTGATCGTTGATCATTCCTGTTCCCATGATTTGATCTTGTGTCCTTCAACTTTCAAGGGCACTATTCTTGATCCTTCTGATTATCTTATTCGTGTTTTGCCGAGGGCAGCTCAGCATTCTTCAGCCAGGCCAGTTATGGAGGATCAGTCTCAGCATGCAGGCAGAGATGTCAGTCCATCCCGATCATTCAGTCGCTTCTGTCTTCGTATCTTGAGACAGGTGATAAAGTTCAAGCATCTGTTTCAACTACGATGACACGTCCTGGGTAGAGTCATGTCTTGAACTAAGTCATTGGTACCGACTTACCTTGAGGCTTGACTTTTATTCATTTTGGGAGTCAGCTTAGGCCAACGAGTACGTTGGTTTCTACACAACTGTCTCAGGAGACATATTGATCCATATGCCTCCAGCCCTTCTTGATCATGATTGTATCTGTTCTTGTGCATTTATTTACCGCTTACGCATTTATTTACATTACTGATTGTTTTACCTTACTTATATGCCATGCTTGATTTATTGAGATTGTTGAGTTTCCTGGAGCTTTTGTTTTGTTATCTTGCTCGACTAGCCTCAGGAAATTCCGAGGACGGAATTTTTCTAAGGTGTGGAGAGTTGTGAGACCCGTCTCACTATATCGATATTTTATACGGATACGTATTTATCGATTTGCGTGATATTTTAAAATTTTCCTAAGTGTAGGATTTTCATGACTTGGTTTAACTGGATTTGGTTTTATTTGGTTCGGTTCCACCTGACTTGGTTTAGTTTGGTTCTTTATGAAATGAGGTGTATGGCTTAGATTGAGTGGAGAGGAATGAATGGTGGAGATTGCTTGGGCTTGTCATATAAGCCAAAGTCCAAAGCTTAGTAGACAATTAGAATAGCTTGCCCACAAAGCTTGGTAGGCTCACAATAATTAAATAATAGAAATAATTCTGAAATTAAAATAATTAAATAATAATAATAATAATAATTTTGAAATAAATAATAATAATCTGAAAATAATTTTATAAATTCTCCAAAATTTATAACATTGATTTCTAAAAATAGAATTTCAAATTTATGAGAAGAATTTTATAACTCGAAATTTTCAAAGGTAGAAATTCGAAATCTAGGTAGTTACAACTAGGGCATTCTTTGACCATAATACCCATACTGAGCATATATCTAACAACTTTTTCTGAGATTTTCAACAATGATCTATAAGAAACCTTAGGGACAAACCTATTTGTACTCTAGGGGAAAAGTATGATGAATTTTTGATAAGTATATTTTACAAGAGGGATGCAAGTTACAACTAAGAAGATGACTGTAGGTTAGTTAGTGCCTAGGTAACAGAGACACATTGAGGGGATGACTCTGAAGTTCAATGAACACATCGAAAGGTTCATCTAACTTTCTATATGAGGTGTACTGTGGTCTACTAGGCAAATGAACAGTGAATATTGAAGACAAAACCTGCACGTGTGGACAATGGCAACATAGAGGTCTACCATGTCAACATGTTGTAGTTATCTTGACCTTATCCAGACCAAATTGGCCAGAGTAATGTTTTTTTACATCCATTTTTATATTTATATGTTTTAGAGTAAATTATATTGATTTTAGGTACTCATACACAACATAATGGTAACGTATAGGTACTCTAGCTGGTACTGTTTTGTGGATGCTTACAGAGCTTGTTATGCAGACTTTATTGCCCCTTTAGGAGAGAAAAACGTAATTGGGTGAAGGTGATAAATAAGTGCCTCTAAACTTAAATATTGACACTTTATTGATTTCGACATTTTAATTTGAACACTTTATTTGGGTTCTTTTGTAGTTGGCAACTCCAACATATGTAATACCTCCAATTCTAAACAGAGCTCTTGGTATATACCAAAGAAGAATAGGAAAAGAGCTGCGGATGAGGAGCCAGCTTGAGCAAAAAAGTCAATAAATTGTTCGAAATGTAGGGGTTCGGGCTATAACAAGAGGACTTGTCCACTAGCCAAGAAGAATCAAACACAATGAAGCAGAAACTCGACAAGAGCAGCTGGAGCAAGTACTTCAAATGACAGATCAAGAAGTAGTTCTAGCATGGGCATGAGCATGTTAAGAAGTAGTGCTATAGTGACTTTCAGTCAGAATATCAATGGGGACGATTCATGCACCAATCACACAAAATTTCAACTTTGGATGTTCTCAACCATATCGTCAACAACAGCCACAACATAGTCAACAGTCACAAGGGCAGGGACACTGATGGTTTTAGTGTTCCTTTTTGTTAGTAAATTGTTGTTATTTTGGTTGGTTGATTGTTTATCATTTTGTATTTTTTTGTTCATACTTTGATGGACTACTTTAGTGTTTTAAGACGATGGTTCTTCATTATTGTTATTTTGGTTGGATAACTGTTATGATGTTATGTTATGTTATATTGCATTTTGTGTTTGTGACACGTTCATGGCTATCCTGACTGTACTATAATCCAAAGGGATATGCTACATGGACCGCAGTTTGTAACTGCGGTCCTGGCCGTACGCCAGGTGTCGGGCCGTTATTGGAGGGGGGTTTCTGGAATTTTTGGGAGTGGGCCCTAAGATAGCAGGGGGAGGAATAGGAGGGGGACACGGCGGCGAGGGCACAGCCACAGTCTCCCTCTCACGATCCATTTAGAGTTTTCCTAATCCAAATTACCTACCAATATGGCAATTGAAGTAACAAGAAAGTGTGAAGCTACTCTACTTTGGTAAAGTTCTTTATGGAAATGGCAAGGCCCAAGAACAAGAGGGGCCCAAGTAGTTGCGGTATTTTGGTCATAGAACCAGAGATTTGATCAGAACTGTTGGATGACTTTGTATTATCAGTCATTTGTAGCATCTTTCCATGCAAAGGAGCATATTTGGACTGCTATTTTTTTTGTTCCCGTCATCTTTTTAAATATTTTACCGAATGATACTTCTTTTGCAGGTAACAAAAACACCACCAGGCATGACATCAGTCCCGAGGGTAATTTAGGTATTTTTAGATATGTACGTAGACTAACGTGATCTTTTTTTTTCTTCCGTCTCTTGACCATTTAAATAGGGGGTAATACTGATTATATTAAAAATGGGTGGAAAACAGAATTATGAATTAAGAATGGGGGTAAATACAAATAATTCAACAAATAATAATACACTACATAAATTGAAACATTATTTCATACATGTATATTCAATACAATTGAAAGTTGAGTTATTCATCAACCTTATTCATACACGAATGACAAGATATCATTTTCATTAGAAATAAAGACATTTTCTATGTTTTTGGGTATTATAAGGACCTCCCTTGTTTTGAAAATAATTACACGGACCTTCGCTTTATGTTTTATTTTAAAAACAAGAGTGATTAGTATAATAACCCTTTATATAAAATATACAATATAAAATATAAGGGGCTTAGTGTAATTATTTTCAAAATTTAAAAGATTTGTTAATAAACATACAATATAGGAAAAGAATGTAAATTGCCGTTTCATGATTATAATTATATAACTAATTAATTAACGAAATTATAGTTCTTTTGTGGTTACCGAGGAGAGGTATAAGACCTTGGCTTGGTGGCGGAAGATCAGTGGATCGATCCTTCCATTTATTTGGTGGGAGTTGGAAAGCAGCGAGCCCAACAGACATGCAATGCAGACAATTAATAATTTAAGCTTAAAAAAAAAAAATTAAAATCACTTTTCATGAATAAAAAACATTCAATTCAACTTGCTACCGATCCACTTTCCCTATTTTGTAATAGCAATGTTTTTCCCACAATCACTGACAGGTGGGCCAGACCAATACGAAAGATGCCAAAATTAAATCAGACCCCATTGGGCCCATTCTCTCCTCTCTCTTTCCTTTCTTCCGTCTCTCGCTCGCTCTCTCTCTCCTCCTCTTTCTTTCTTTCTTCTCCTCCTCCTCCTCCTCCCCCTCTCCTCCCCCTCTGTTCGGATCCAAAACTTATCGGATCTCAACCGAAACCCGTCGGATCCTCCTTGTGGGATCCCAATCCCCATTGCCATCAGCTCCACCCGCTCCTTGTCGGATCCCATGGACGACTTCCCCGGCCTCCTGGCCCGGGACTTCGGGTTCCGCCCGCAGGGAAAGTCCGCGCCCATGAAGCCCTCGGGTCCAGGATCCGCCGGGTCCGCCGCCCCGCCGGCCTATGCCCGGTCCGCATCCGCGTCCAACCCGCAGGCCTCCTCCTTCGACTCGATCTTCGACGGGTTCAAGGACCCGAACCCGAGCCCGAGCCCGGCTTCGGCGTCATCGATGCCGGTGTTCGACAAGCCGGTGTACGACGACGACATATTCGAGGGGATCCCGGGGATGAGGAGCTCGGCGAAGTTCGAGTACGACGACGTGTTCTCCTCCATGTCGCCCCCGCCGGGGATGGGGCAGGCCGACGACCTGCTGGCGAGCCTCCGGGAGGGGTCGTCGAGCAAGGAGGAGGAGAAGGAGAAGGAGAGGGAGGGGGGTTCTGGTGGGCTCGACGACCTGATCCCCGGGTTCGGAGGGAGCAGCCCCCCGAAGACGAGGTACGGTTCCTTTCGATTGGGAGTGAATAAAGCTTGAATCTTGATGTCGATTGTTGATCGATTGCTTTGATTTTGCAAAAAAGTTACGATTTTTCTTTGGTCTGGTCTGGCATTGAGATCTTTAGCCTAGGTGGTTACAGTCTTTGTGATCATTAGGTTTTGGTCCAAACCAGTAGTCTATGTTGCATGGGCACAAATACGACACGGGGATGCCATGACTCCATATTGTATTTTGGACTGTCCATGCTACGTGTACACGATACTGGAGTTTTGGAATGTCCGTGCTGCCTATGAGTAGATATTTGCTTAGTTTATTCTGCATTTTCATGACCCAAGGCTAATTCTAACGTATAACAAGTCAGCCTATCAATTCATTTTGACGGTTTCCGATCGGTTTGGTTAATGCCGATCCCTAACCGTGCCAAAATCTTCCTCACGATTGCAGCATTTGTAATGGTACGATTTTGGGCAACCGGGAAAAGATGAGGGTAGAAAAGGCGGGGAAAGAAGGAGGGAAAGAGAGAAAGAATGGCAAGATATGGTTTGCACTTTAATTTCATTTAGCTTCCGTTATAGCCATTTATACTAGTTGCCCTTCTAAATTATTGTATCGACCAACTTCCTTTATATTCAATGTAGCGTATCTAATATTAACTACTCTCATAGTCTCATGTACTAAATGAAATCATAATTTATGGTTTTCTATACCTTACAAATCCTTACTTTTTTTTAATCCTTGCCTATTTATAACCATATTTTAGAGGGCAATGTGATGCATTGCTTCTACGGGATACACTACTCCGCCCTTGCCTCTTGCATTGCACCAGAATCGTATTAATACCGTATGTGTATGTCACTTATTGTTGATTTATCTAGCAACCCGCCCTTACTTATCTAACATAGCAACAATATGGTTTTGTTGCAACATTTTGATATTTGAGGCTGTCCAACAGTGTATTATGCCAAGATCATTTCATAAAGATCTGACAAAAAATTGTGTTGGCAGTTGGCTAGCTAACTTGACCCTCCCTTTTTGGGGTTTAGGACCAGAGTGAGAATATAGGATGTTAAGCACTGTACCAGGCGCATATATCTCTGAGACCCATCATGTGCTAAAGAGTTAAGTTGGATTCACCTAAAGGGTTATGTTCCAAATATGTTTAGACTAGAGGCAAGTGCAAAATCAAAATTTAGTACCTAAATTTGGGAACTGCATCTGAAATTGGTCATGTGCAACTATTTGTTGTTTAAACTTATCAAAAGTTACCATAAAATTTAGATCAGGTGGGATTTGAACATAATACACGTGTATTTGAGATGTTTTTGAAATTCTTTGAACATTTAGATTAATCAAAATGCAACTATGCTCTTAGTTGGTCGGATGTGAACCACATGAACAACATATGAGTCCATTTGAGACATCTAAATGCTATAACATTATTTCCGGAGTTCGTTAATATAGTGCCTAAACGTCCTGATGTAGGGCAAGACCTATATTATGGAATTATGCAATGAGTTCACAAATTGAAATTAGCGGAAGCTTAGTTGTAAAACAAAGATCAATAAAAATCTAACCAAAGAACCACAAAAGATCACAAAGCAATCAATTAAATTAAGAGTTATGGATTGAGTTTACCAAGGGATTGCGAAGTTTCATGACACAATTAAAACTAATCAAGTCTTGTTCTACTAAGACGATTCCACGCGTCAACCTTTGTTATGTGGTCCAAAATTCAACCTTGCTTCAACGAAGAGGGTTGAGGCTTTAGCTTTAACTCTCCAATTTGGCTTAACTAAGTGAACATAGTTAAAAGTGTAATAGTCAATCTCGAGGACATTGTAGGAAAAATATGAGTCGAATAGCTTTTTCAAACTTTTGGGGGTTACTGAAGTTTTTCAAATTTTGAGGGTTGTCGAAGTGCTACTTAGAAATCTTGAATTTTTAAAGAAGACCTAAATTTATCTGGAAATTGCTGAAATACCCACTTTCGGGGTGGGTGTTTATGAAAAACCCACCCGCAGGGTGGATTTTATGAAATATCCAAAATTATGTATTTTACGTTAAATATTCCAAGATTCTCTTTAGATGCTCTGTATTTACAAAATTGCCATTTTGATAAAACCATAACTACCCCTTTGCACAAATTTGGCCATATATATGTATTTGAATCTACAAACTCAGATTTGGATTGTGATTTTCGTCTTCTTCTTCTTCTTCACGAGAGATCTGAATTCCATTGCTCTCATCTTCAACAGAGATCGCAAAGATCGTTCGTAGTTCACTGTGCTTTTCTTCAGTCGAACTCTGATCATCGCTCATCATCATCATCATGGAGAGATTGAAGTTTTTCGACGATTAGGTCACTGTGCTCGGTTGTTTGCACTGATATAAAATAAACAATAATAAAAATTATGATATCAATCAATATATACTTTAAAAAAAGGAAAAAAAAAGATTATTCTTCGTGATCTTAACACGGGGAATGGCTATTCTCCGTGATTTTAACACGGAGAATGGTCATTCTCCGTGATTTTAACATGGGAAATGGCCATTCTCCTGCATTCTAACACGGAGAATGACCATTCTACGTGACTCTCCGTGATTTTAACACGAAGAATGACTATTCTCCTGTATGTTATCACGGAAATGGCCATTCTCCGTGATTTTACAACGGGAAATGGCCATTCTCCTGCATTTTAACACAGGGAATGGACATTTTTCGTGATTTTAACAACAGAGAATGGCAATTCTTCGTGATTTTAACACGGAGAATGACATGTATTTTAACACGGGAAATGGCCATTCTTCGTGATTTTAACACGGAGAATGGCAATTCTTCGTGATTTTAGCACGGAGAATGATCATTCTCCTGCATTTTAACACGGGGAATGGCCATTCTCCGTCATTTTAACACGGAGAATGACTATTCTCCTGTATTTTAACATGAAGAATGACCATTCTCCGTCATTTAACACGGAAAATGACTACTCGCCGTGATTTTAACACGGAAAATGGTTATTCTCCGTCATTTTAACACGGAGAATGGCAATTCTCTGTGATTTTACAACGGGTGTAAAGATTGCGAATGGAGAGTCACTGACGAGTTTTAAAGTAAGGTTTGAAGATTTTGGAGGAGAAAACCTAGATTCGAAAGTGAGCAACGTATGGAAGAAGAGGAAGAATCGAAACGTTTTTTTTTTAAAGAGTAGGTTTCGTGGGTATTTTCAATAAATTAGAAGGGCTATTTTAGTCTTTTTTTACTTTAGGTCTTTGTGATAATTAGGTTTGGTCCAAATCCAACAGACTTTGTTGCATGCACATGAATACTACACGCGGACATGGACAAGACATTTATTTTGATGTGTGATATTTTATTTGGAGTGTCCATATCATATCCAATATAGCCGCCACACGACATGTATATGTTACTGGTTTTATGAAGTGTTTGTGCTTCCTAGTTTCATGATCCAATACTAATTCTAACGTGTAACAAGTGTGTATCAACTATCAAGTCAGACGATAGATTCATTTGGGCAGTTTGGATCTATTTTGTTAAAATCGATCAATAACCATGCCAGAATCAGCCTCACAATTGCAGTTATTGCAACATTCATAATTTTAGGTACGATTTTGGTCAACATGGAGAAAATTGAAGGTAGAAATGGTGGAGAAAGGAGTAGGGGGAAGAGATTTAGAATGAAAAGATATGTTAATTCATTGTTTTCTATACCTTACAAATAATTGCCTATTTATAACCACATTTAGACCACAGTGGGATGCATCCTTCTAAAGTGACACGCTAGCCCACCCTCGCCACTTGCGTTGCGTCGAGGTTTTATTGATGCAATATGTCTAATTCCCCTTCTTGTTGATTTATCTTGCAACCTACCCTTGCTTATTTAACATAGCAATAAGATGATATCGATACAACATTTTGATATTTGGGGACGTCGAACGGTGTATTATGCAAAGGTTCATTTCATAACGTTCTGGAAAAAAAAATGTTGGAACTTGGCTACGCCGCTAGGTGCAACCCTCCTTTTTTGGTGTTTGGGACCGGAGTGAAAATATACACCTTACCAGGCACATACATCTCTGAGACACATTATATGCCAAAGAGTTAAGTTGGACTCACCTAAAACATTACGAGCTTGAGGTTTATGTTTCAAAAATATTTTGACTAGAGGCAACTACATAAACAAAATTTAGGAGTATTTAAATTTGGAAAATATGATTGATATTTATCATGAACTACCATTTGTTAGTAAAATTATCGAAAGTTGTCATCGTAGGATTTAGATTAGGCCATATCTGACCATAATACACACGTATTTTGAGATGCCATGTTTGAAATTCTTTGATTATCTTGATTAATCAAAATAGAACTGTGTGATCTTTTTATGCAGATACGATAAATGTTCCAATTAGAAAGTGTCTTAGTAGGTCGGATATGGACTGCATGAGCAACTGCAAGTTTTCCATTTGAGGCATCTATATGCTATCACATTAGTTTTTAACTTCATTAATATAGTGCATAGACCTACCACGGTGGTGACCTTCAGCGAATATAGTTTGATTTGATGATGAGAAAATAAAGGAATAATAGTGACAATTTATGTTATGAAGTAACAAAAGCATATAACACTATTTTACTGAAGCATCAACCTTTGGAGGTGTTGCAGGTCCTCCATTGACATCTCCACCGTCAACATCAAGTGCATCTAGTCCTCCAGCTGCTACAACACCTAGTATTTGAATATTATGAATGAAAAATACCGGGCGGATGCCACCTTCTTTTACTGGAAATTTTACCGTGCGACTTCCAGAGGCCTATGCTTTAGGGCGTGTTTGGTTTACGGAAGTAAGTCCTTTCGAGTTCACTTCTGTTGTTTGGTTGAGGAGCCATCTCCGACAGGATTTGCGCATATGCACTTCTTGTTGGGTGGAAAAGCACCTCTTCTTTTCCATTCTCACATCCGAGTTTTTAACTCGGATGTGGATGCGGAAGTGAACGCCACATGTAGTGGGCGGCGGAAAACATCGAGCGAGCGACAACGTCGAACTCCATGCGGCGTCGAGCGGCCAGCAGCGGCGTTGAGCGGACGACGACGGCAAGCTCGAAACGGAGAAATCGAGCTCACGTGGTGAGCGTCAAGCTCCAAGCGACCTCTTCTTTTTCCTCTTCTTCTCTGGCTACTGTTTTAAATCTTGGAAAATAGAAAACATTGGGAGGAGAGAGAACATTGGAAAATAAAGAAACATTTATGTGAGCCATCAGTGCATATTGATGGAGCATTTATTTCAACATTTATGCTCACATTTATGTGAGCATTTATTATTATTAATAAATGAGAAATAAATAAATAATTAATTAATAATAATGATGATGATGATGATAATAATAATAATAAGAACTAATTATATATAAAAATAATTAAGAAATAATGTATTTGTCATTTCTAAAATCCACTTTTTCGAACCATCCAAACAATGGAACTCCATATTCCCCCACTTCCAACTTTCACATTTCAACCATCCAAATAACGAAACTTCATATTCCTCCACTTCCAACTTATATGTATGCAATGCGTACACAAATACTACTTTAACACTTTCACACTTCCCTTAGTAAAAGTGTTTCATCATTCCTTTATTTCACAAAGGACTGTCACCACCTATGTTGCACAAACACGGATTTGGCACAACGTGTTTTAGGCACGGCGATGCGGATACGACATCTAGTTAGGTGTGTCATAGTGTATTTCGGAGCATTGTTGCGTATCCAATGCTTTTGTCCGACATGAATTTGGATAGTTTATACTTCTTAAGTCACCATTCTTCTCTGTTTACACGTCAAGTTAAACTCTATTCCTTCGTAGTCTCTAAAAGTCTCCACTGAGAGATGCAGTTTAGGCACTACATTGATGAACTCTGAAAATAATGTGATATGGAAAGCTCGTCTATTGCTAGTCTGATCCACATCAGACCTACTGAGACGTTTTCTAATTGAAATATTTGTCGTGTCTACATAAAGAGCAACAAATTTTGATTAATAAAAAAAATCAAATGTGTCTGTATTATTGGTCAGACCTGATCTAAACCTTATGATGGCTACTTTTGATAAGTATTAACAAAACCAATCATTATTAACACCAACAAATCGTTATGCATAACAAATTTCAACCGTCTTCTCCAAATTTAGGTACTCCTAAATTTCTAGTACAACTTTTGATAATGCTTCCAATCTTCCATACGTTTAGACTAGAAGCAATTGCAAAAGGGCATATAACAAATCCATATCTAGAGGCAACTGCAACAACACATACAACGAAGGAACTATATTTGGAAAATCCGGCGAGAATTTCTACCTTTGGAGAATCTTGTTGCTGATTACTTGTGCTCTATGTTGCATGGTTACAACATGACAAGTTTCATACACGGTGACACAGATTCGACATCTATTTGGGGCGTCCTAGTGTATTTTGGAGTATATGTGGCATATCTGGTACGTGTCCAACCTGACGTGAGACATGCACACATAAACATTTTGAGCGTCTGTGCTTCTTGGATGTGCTCTTTTGGTTATTTTTCTTCTTCTTCTTCTTCTTCTTCTTCTTCCTTCTTCCTTCTTCGTCTCTAACTACTTGAACCTTGACATCTGTGTTAGCAGATGGGAGATCTTATCCGTCAATACTTAATTGATGGAAATATATTTACCCTAGTTTATTCGGTAATGTAGAGGTCTGATTTTATTTGGTAGAGTTTGTTATTGAAAGCTAGAGATCGTAGAGGAGAAAGTCATTAGTGACAACTTATCTAGATTTTTCAAAGGATGAAAAGTGTATCCTCCGATGCTTATTGTTGAGAAGTTGGCTCAACAAAAATAGAACTTCATGAAACAAAGGATGAGTACAATATACTGGAGATAATGAGCCTCTATTCCTAGAAGCTTTCTGATGTGAGACTAAACTGAGGGTAATAAAATAATAAAGATAAAGTAAGATGTACACAAGAGAGTTATCTCCTATAACCCCCCTACAGTTGGAGCGTAGATGTCAAGCACGTCCAGCTTGGAGATAAAGTGAACGTAGACCAGACAAGGCCTAACTGAGAAGTAGTGGGACCATGAGGAAGCTGAACATCACGGTTGTTGACCTTATCCTGAATTAAATGATAGTCCACCTCAATATGTTTGATCCGTTCAACAATGTGAATCACATAGGGATCCAGGATCCATAATATCCATAATATTTCACCGCCTTACCTGCCATAGTCTTGGGTTCTCTTAAGGTATGGATGCCTTATTTAAGGCTACTTATGCTAGTATCCAAAGTTTTGTAGAGTTTGAATCCAACTGCAAGTACCTGCATCCAATGCCATCACAAGCTCTACCATTGTCATTATACTTAGATGATATTGAGGAATTCCCTTGAAAGTTGTATGTTTGTAGTATTCACCTAGCCCCTAAAAGTTTACTCCCAGACCAAGGGAACCATTGTTAAGTATAGCACAAGTTCCTTAGTCTTACTCTTGTGTAACTTCTCCTAGCTTTTTTCTTCTATGCCCATTTAGTCTGACATTGGAAAGGATGGATGACCTCTTATGTAATCCTCTCTATAAATAGCTCCTTGAGCCAAATGAATGAAGCTTATCCTTTCACAAACTTTAACAATGATAACCCATGGCAGGAGGTTTCCTTCAGAGTCTGCATTCTATCCTTATGATACTGATTATGGTAGTGGCTAATAATATCTGTTTCTGGCTTTAGCATTCTTCTGGTGCTGATAGGAATTTTATTCTAGCTCTACTATCCTTAACAGTCTATGCAGCCAAAATTTTGTAGCTTCAGCCATTCTAGCTAGGGTTGGCCATGGGAAGAAGGGTCTGTTACTTTGGGAGCTGAAAAGTCCCATCATTGCCAGTGGAGACGCACTTGCGGGAAATAAGGATTGCAATGATCACTTAGCTCCCATTTATTTGCTCGCCTCCACATTGTGCCACCGGAGGAAACTACCGCACCATATTCTCTGCCAAAGAGCCTTATAATGGCTCCACGGCTCCAAGATGCCATAACATGATTCTCATAATTGACAGTATTATTATGACTTATGATACATCGAGGTTTATAATGGCCTCTCCATGGATCATAAAATGATGTTGATAATTCGGACTGTTATTGTGATGTACATATGCCAAAGACTTAAAGTGCAGTTACTTACCTTGGCTAACTATGCCATATTATTATTATTATTCATATCCTAATAACCATCCCTGAAAGTCTGATTTGTGATTCCAAAATGATTATGACATTTTACCCTCTGCTGGCTGACGCTTGATATGGATGCGCAGTTTCAGAATTATCAGTGTTGTGCATTGCCTATCAATGACATTGCTATTTATAATCTATGAATGGGTGCAGCTAAATGGACCAGTTTCCTATAGGTAGCCTTCGGCTCGGTCATGTGCATCTGCCTTCATCAATCCTTTTGTTCTCACCTATCTCTGTCTTTGTTGGGGTGTCCCTTGGCATGGGGGTAACTATTGATCCTAGAATCCAGGAGAAGGAGAATGCTGGTTTGACTCTCAGCATTCTCTTCATAGGTTGGAGGGAGGTTGCTGTAGTTGCTGAAAACACACCTCTGGCGTGATGCTCAAGTGACTCATCCCTTAACACCTCAATGTAGGTGGAGCGACCTCCTGTTCGTGATGTGCACGGCTCACAACGCCTCTCGGCGAGGCTCAAGCCCTTCCAAGGCTCGCCTCATACATATTATATATTACATGTTACTTCTACTCTATTCTTTTTTAGTGACCGTTGGAAGGCAAGTACTTGAATTGTATTTTCCTTTTAATTTGGATTCTTGGTATTGCTATTTGAGTACTAGTGCACAATTATCTATTATTCATGCAAACAAAACATATAAAAATGAACTAATTATATTATTGTCTAAAAAAGAAAACAATAAATAGTCAATAATTTAGCATTCATTTTCCTACAAATAATATTTACTAGGAAATATAATCTGTAATAAACTTTACATAATTCTGCATAAATGTGCGCTTCACCTTCACGAGGCTTGCACTTTTGCCTCCTGCTTTCGCTTCACTCCTCGTGCTTAAGTTACGAACATCCTTTGTGCTGCAATGTGCCTTGCACATTTTATAACTATGTCATATTGCATACATCTTAGCCTTTCCCAGACCTTCAATAATTGGGAAGTTGTCACCCAGAAGTGGGGACTATCCCAATATCAATGATTCAATGTGGTATGAATAATGTCTCTCATTGTTCAATTTCTATTAACCTGCTGACAGCCTGACACATAACAATATTCGTTATAGTTGCAAACTTGCAATGCTGCCGTGAAAAGGCTCTATATTATATCATCTTATATGTTTCTTAATTGAAGGCAGTTAGAAGACAATATCTTATTTCTGAAGAAAACAAAATGGAGCCAAGCAATGGTTGGCTACTGCAATAAGATGTTCAGTCATTTTGAGGGTGCACTTTGTCATTGTTACCTGGAACATGGAACGTTCCACGAGTTCCATATTGCGGAATGAAAATGGGAACTTGGTACATTGGGGTTCCCGGTAGGCAGGAATATACTTCCTTCTGAACGCTTAGTGCTATACATTTATCCGGAATGTGAAACATTTTTTAGGAACAAATATGCAATATAATGTATATTTAACTAAAAACTAATAAACTACCATATTATGGACTTATGGTTCATCAGAAATTCAAAACTAAAAAAAGACTCGTAACTTCCAAACATTCTTAGCAATAACGTCTTTCAAAAGAAGTAGCAAGCCGTGGATTTGAATATCTTTTAACAAAAAAACCCTGAAAGAACTACATACATCTTGCCTTTAAAAGCTTATCTGAGAACTCAAGTATATGCCGTGTTTGTCGGACCGCAGATTTCCACATTCTAATTCGTTGTTGTTTTGTGTTTTGGACGTGCTTTCCCAGATCGCAGACACTCCTATATGGTGAACGGTTTTTAGACAGTCATGAAAATTTGTGCTTCACCTTCATAAGTTTAAGAAGAAAATCGGTCCTCTTTATTTCTGTTTTCTTCTTAAGCTTATAGTATCTGCCAGTCTACAGTTGAACGATTTTTATTACTCTTTTTAAGATGCTAGTGTGTGGTTGGACTCCATTCCCTATTAACTATTTTGTTTGTCAAATATTAAGTTTTGTTTTGACATATTATCACATTTGGTTCAGTTCAAAATTGTCTTTTTTCTGTGGTTGTTCATCATTTGTTACTCTGAAATATTCAGGGAACCTCAGGAGAGCAACCAACAAAAAACGACTGCTAAACCGGCTGCTGCTGTGCCAGAAGATCCATTTGTAGTTTTAGAAACAACTTCTACTTCAGTTCATACTTCATCAGGGTTGTTCACTGACCCTTTAGAACAACTTGGTAAACCTACATATTCTGGAAGCCCAACTAATGATACATCCTCTGCTAGCGGGGGAGTATTTGATAATATTGATGCTTTTGATGGGTTAACAAAATCTGTACCCTCATTTACATCTGAGACAAATGAAAATAGAAAGGAGAAGAGTCCGATAAAGACTGTTCCCAGCACTACTAATCAGAAATCTTCATCCGAGTCCTTTGAGAATGTCATGCCAAAGACGGAAACTGTTAGATCCTTTGATTCCAGAAGTAGTTTTCAGAGTCCAGATTCAGTTGACAGTCCATATGAAAGAAATGTCTCAGAAGACCAATCACGAAAGTCTTCTGAACATTTCGAAACAGCTGATGATGTATGGTTAACTGTTTCCGAGATTCCCCTATTTACACAACCTACAAGTGCTCCTCCACCTTCAAGGCCCCCACCTAAACTTGTTATTAAACAAGCATCATTTGGAAGGATAGACCCTAGAAAAAAGGAATATGAATCTTTCTCTTCGTCCAGTCCAAGCTATCATTATGCGAAAAGCTCAGTGAGGAAACCTAGTGTATCCCCAATTGATGAGCTTGAAAATTTCGCCATGGGAAAGCCGCAGACAAATGTGAATGAACGTGCTGATGTTCTCTCCAGCGAAGAAGATATTGAGACCAATTCATCTGCAGCAGCATCTGCAGCTGCTATGAAGCAGGCTATGGATAGAGCTGAGGCTAAATTTAAGCATGCTAAGGAAGTAAGGGAGAGAGAACGGGATGCAAAGTCTGGTAGAAATAGGGAATTTGCGCAAAGAGATGAACAAGCAATGCCAGATATCCTGGACTCGGAAGATAAAGAGAAGCAAGAAAAACTAGATCGTGAGGGGCTACAGAGGGAAAGAGATGAGAGAGAGGAGCAAAGAAGATTTGAAAAGGTGAGAGAACAAGAACTTGCAAGAGAAAGGGAAAAGGCTAGACAAGCTGTGGAGAGGGCTACGAAAGAGGCTCGTGAAAGAGCAGCTGCTGAGGCTCGACTAAGAGCGGAGAGGGCAGCTGTTGAGAAGGCAAATGCTGAAGCACGGCAACGTGCAGAGCGGCATGCAGTTCAAAGAGCAGCAGCTGAAGCACGTGAGAGAGCTGCGACAGAGGCACGAGAAAGAGCTGAAAGAGCAGCTGGAGAAGCTAGGGAAAGGGCAGCTGCAGAAGCAAGGGAAAAGGCTGCAAGGGAGAGAACTGCTATGGAAGCACGTGAAAGGGCTGCTGTGGATAGAGCTGCAGCAGAAGCTCGACATAGGGCTGAAAGAGCTGCGGTTGATAGAGCTCATGCTGAAGCTAGAGAAAGGGCTGCTGCCGCTGCGAGGGAAAAACAATATAAGACTGAAAATGATCTGGACTCCTTTTTTGGTATGGGTCCTCGTGCAAACAGTGCACCAAAACAAAGGGCTGCAGCCCCGGTAAGCCTGATTTTGATTCATCTTGAGCAATTTCTTTCATACATCAACCATTTACGGTAACTTGATTGTGCATTTCAGGAGAACTTTTTTGATAACCAAGCTCAAAACAGAGGCTCTGTGGATAGTTCACGGAGGGCATCTTCCACTTCTTCATCCACAATTAGAAAGGCATCTTCTACTACCAATATAGTGGATGACCTGAGTTCTATTTTTGGAGGTATTGTTACTACTTAACTTGCACCTTAATATTCTTTCTAGAGTAAGTGCTGTCGACCAATTGATTTTTTCTGTGTAGCTACTCCATCTCCATCATCTGGAGATTTTCAAGAAGTTGAGGGAGAGAGTGAAGAGAGGAGAAGAGCCAGGCTTGAACGGCACCAAAGGACACTTGAGCGTGCGGTATATACTTCTCTAATGCCGTAGCTGCCAGTATAGCACTAATCAAAACAGAGAGGCTGAACATATAGTTAAATTTAACTATCTTCAACCAGAATCCTAATACTTGTGGTTGTCCTTATTTGCCTTATTTTTTGTGTTCTGGACATGTACAGGCAAAAGCTCTTGCTGAGAAAAATGAGCGAGATATGCAAACACAGAGGGACCAGGCAGAAAGACATGTAGGCTCTGATCCTATGGTTTCTACATTACTTTTAGAGGCATTTGAAAATGCTTGCAAAACCACTGTGTCAAACTTCTGATATATTACGCATTGCATTTGGCTTCTTCTTAGGACAATTCTCATGTATTCATCCATTATTCTCTTTTGTTTTTCTTTTCCCCAGAGAATTGCTGAAACACTGGATATTGAGATAAAACGTTGGGCAGCAGGGAAAGAAGGCAACTTGCGTGCTTTGCTATCAACAATGCAATATGTGGGTCAATATTATGGCATCAATTTATAGCCTGACTTTTCAATTAGTATTTCTTTATAGTGTCAATTAGTATTTCTCTAGCTTTGTCCACTACTTGCATGCAGTTTTTTCCCCCTCTTTTGTAACTTATTTCTTCACTTTATCATCCATGCTCCACGTTATTTCATGTTGGAATTGGTAGTGGACATGATGCATAACTGCTTGTTACGGCTTTGAAAGTCCACTATTTTTTCCACTATTTATTCTTGTATAGCCAAATATTAGTTGTGGGGGGCTGATCGTTTGCAAATTATCTGCAATAAGTCCTTGGTAATTTCTATCGCTTTGGTAAACGTAAACATCGCCTGACATATCAAATTCGGCCCGACATGTCAGCCCATCATATGTTGGGTATTCATCCGAAGTTTAAAAAACCAAGTACTGCCCATTATCCCGGAACAGTTCATGTTGGTCAGTGTGTACCCACATCATATGTCGGGTACACACTGACCAACATGAACTGTTCCGGGATAATGGGTAGTACTTGGTTTTTTAAAGTTCGGATGAATACCCAATGAACCTTATAATAATCGACTCTTTTTTACTTACGGGCATAATACCCTATATAGGATCACCTTGTGAAAAGTGAATACCAACCATAAATCACTTATCCTATTGTATTCTTATCCCTGTTTCTTTTAATTTGCTGTATCCTTGATTATTCCCTTCTTTACCACCGCTTTTCTATTTTTCTTTTCTTTTTAATCTTCAATATTTTTCTGAAATGATGATTTCACTAGTCTGTGCGTTACAATTTAGTCGAAAACATTATGTAAGTGCTGTTTCTAATATCAAAAATTGTTGTTTATTAACATTTTTGATAGCAATTGCTAGTGATTTTCACTGCTAGCCTCCTAGCAGTTTTTTGTAAAGATATTGTTAGTTGCCAAGTTGTTGGATGTTCCATATTTATTTGTTTGGGTTCTCTAGTCTATTCCTGGGCCTATCCTCCTGAAATGTATTTCATCCATCTTATGTGCGTGTGTGCACACGCATGCTAGCATGTGTGTGTGTGTGTGTGTGTGTGTGTGTGTATCCTCCTCTTATAAAACTTTCAGAGTAAGGTAACTATAAATGTATAGCACACGGAAGCTCCATAATGCAATTGACAGAAACTTTTATGACTGGTTGACAATTTGAGGACAACCCTCTTTCTTGGTGCCAAATAATTAGCCTAGGTAGCTACAAGCGTGAGAGGGTTGTTCCATAAGAAGTAGACGTCTAGTTCATATTTTGGCTATGTACTTTAAGCTCATGCAACCAAGGAACATCCTTCAAGTTCTCCTAGACTATAAATATTTTTGATAAACAGGTGAGAACCATGAGATGACATTGATACAATTTGTTCATCTCCGTGACATATTAAACTGAGTGAAAAATTAATAACATTCCACGTACACACCTTTGTGGATATATGTCACCTTTTATCCTCTATCCACCATGAACAAAACATACGTTATGTAGAACCTTGAAGAGTTGGGGGGGGGGGGGGGGGGGGGGTGGGGATGGGGATCAAGGACAATATATCCTCTTCTTCATTTTCATGTTTGTTTGTATGTCATTATTTCTTTTATTTGATAGAATATTTTCCTTATCCGCATCAAGTTATCACCTCCACCAGAGTTGTTAACACTTTCAATTCTCAAGTGCTTCCTGACGTCATTTGTTTATGTCACTATTTAGGTCAAAATCTTTTGTCCTAAAATTGAGAAATGGCTCTTGGACTGACATACACCAACTTCTCAAGCAATATTTTGTCTGTAACCATCATATTTTTTTCAATGTTTCTAATTGGCAATCTAGCACACATAATGAATGTTTAGTTTGGGTTTGGCTAAAAACAACTTGGCTACATAACCTTTTGACATAATTATGCTTTTTCACCAGCAGCAGTTCTCTTACATGAGAATCCAACCCTAAACAAATATGATCCTTTATTTGCTAGTGATCAAGCTAAAGAAAGCATGATAACTGTGTTTATCCACCCATATGGGTCAAACATACTCTTAAAAGAAGAGATAAGTGCGATGATATCCACTGCAAATTTCTAATGAAAAATGTTTGGGAGGAACTAGAAGTAATCACTGCATGAAGAAGTTATTTATAGTGATTTATCTGAGGTGTCATTTAACTACATATAAAACTTGTTTGGAACAAAATAACTTTTGTTATCAGTTCAAATTCTCTCTGTTAATTCGTTAAAACATGGACCAAATTTTGTCACGAGTCATGTTAAGAATCTGCTTACACTACAATTTGTGGCAGGTACTTTGGCCTGAGTGTGGATGGCAACCCGTATCTTTGACTGATTTGATAACTGGTGCTGCGGTGAAAAAAGTATATAGAAAAGCAACATTGTGTATTCATCCTGATAAGGTGCAGCAAAAGGGTGCAACTTTACAACAGAAGTACATTGCAGAGAAAGTCTTTGATCTTCTCAAGGTACAGATTCAGTTAGATTCAATGTTTTTAATTGCTTCCAATATTCTTAACTGAGCCATCCAGAATCTGAATATTTCAAGTTCAAATCTTTTCGTCTGATTTATTTTAAATATTTTAATTATCTATTGAGTTTTGAAGAACCGAGGAACATTATCCTCCAGAATCTGAATATTTAAGGTTCATATTTGGTAGTCTGACATTTCTTATGATCAAACATAACAATAAAGATGCTCATGATTTTTTATTGAGAAATTTTGACTTACCCCCCACTTGATTTACCCCAATTCAAGGTGCACCCCACAGTTTTGCAAAAATGTATAGTACCTCCCATTTTAGACGGGAACCGTCAAAAAAATTTTTGGACCAAAATGCCCTTGGCTCATTCCTCTTTCTTCTTTCCTCCCCCCCCCCCCCTCCCCGCCTCTTCCGTCGCCGCTCCCGCCGCTCCCCTCCCCGCCTCCGCTGTTGCCGCCGCTGCTGCTGCTGCCGCCTGAGGCGGGGAGGGGGCGGAGGCCGGGGGGGGGGTGCGGAGCGGGGGCGGTGGCCGCGGGAGGAGAAGAGGAAAGAAGAAAGAGGAAGGAGCAAGGGCATTTTGGTCCATTTTTTTTTTTTTTTTTGACGGTTTCCATCCAAAATGGGGGGTACTATACATTTTTGCAAAACTGTGGGGTGTTGCACGGACACTGATACGAGCACGGCACATATCTTGGTGTGTCCTAGTCTATTTTGGAGTGTCTGATACATGTTTATAGAGTGTCAGATACGTGTCCGACAGGACGACCACATTTTTGGAGTGTTCGAGCTACCTAGAACTAGACTACTTTTGTATTGATTTGATTTAAATTACTGGGTTAGGCTAAATCAGTTCAACGAATTACTTCTGGCTGTATTCATCATAAATAAGTCGGAGTTGACTGATGTCTTTTTAAATGGCTTGGCTTAACTCAAACTCAATTTAAACGAGTTGCGTGCATGTCAAAATTGGTCTAAATGGGTTTGCTTTGGGAAATTTTATTTTAGATGGGTTCGATTTAGCCCAATACATCGTAAATGGGTTGTAAACTGATACACTATACTTATCGCGATTTGACAACATAGGGTAATAAAGCCCAAGTATTAAATACTTACCATAAGTGTGTTTACTTTCATGCGAGACGCCAAATCTATTTGGCTAAGAACAATTTCATCGCTAATTATATGTAAGGAATATTTACATTATGGCTGTATGATAGCCTATTTGCCCAAAGTTCTGGAGCGATTGGTTGACTTGTTTAGACTCCTTTTACTTATTTCATTCAAGCACAATAGTTCTTAATCGGTGTAAGCTGATTTGTCTCGACGAAGACTACAAAATTCTCTAGCTGTATTGTAAACTGGTTTCAAGTCTCGAGATTAATAACACTAGTCGTTAATAAGTTTATGGATTGTCTCGACGAAGACTACAAAATTCTCTAGCTGTATTGTAAACTGGTTTCAAGTCTTTAGGTTTTGGCTAAATTTTTTTTTTTTGAAATCCCACTCACACACACAGTTGGGGGACTCGAACCTTGCCGGTCCCTCCGGGTGTCCGCTCTAATACCACTAGGCTAGAGAGCTCGGACGGTTTTGGCTAAATTAGTTACAGTGGATCTCTAGGACGAATTAGATAGACTCGGAATAAGTTTATGGATTGTGTTACCTGCCTAAATTGGTTGGGTAAAAACAGGTTAACCTTGTGCAACTTGTGTCTCTAATTTCTGCAATCTCGAGTATTGCTTAATCTAGTATTAATTTGTTTCACTTGGCTTTTATGCTCAAAGATTTGAGCACATATCTGGATGTACTCATTGTAAGATTGAAAATTATCTATATCTGGGATTTGAGATATTCAGGAAGTTAATACGGAGATTATTATATTATCTATTTTATTGTAGTCTGAAAATTTCATGAAATGTTGGTGATCTACCTGCACCTCCAAATGAATCCTTAAAACTCGGAAATAACATAGTTTGGTCTCAGTATCATTGTGGTTTTGGTACTGTAGAATATTAAGTCATTTTGTTTCCTGACACTCGTCTTCATTCCTTGAAACGAAACAGGAAGCTTGGAACAAGTTCAACTCCGAAGAGCTCTTTTGAGAAGTACTGGAGATATATATTGGATTCGTTGATCAGCAGGAGCTGTCGAGAAGAACGAGTTTGTAGCCAACTTAGCAGTAAAATATTTGTTATTATAAATATCGCGGTCATTTTTTTGATTTTTTCGTGTTTCTGTGTTAATCATTTTATGAGGCGTGGTGACTACATACTGCTCTTAGAAGAGACTTTTGGTTGTGACCGCTGTAAATTTGCTTCAAGCTTGGTGATTGTAGAGTAACTGCAGTCTCTCTTCAATTTTAGCTACTTGTTCATCTCAGCTTTTTCTTTGTACAGCTCCCACACTCAATGGTACATCTCATTCTATTGTATTTTACAATTTCCTATCCACAGTTTTAATCTGCATTTGGATTATGTCGGAAAAGCTATGTTAAGGGCAGTTTATTCTTCTCATGAACCATAGTAAGGGCGAGCGTTCGGTTTATTTGGTTTCAACCGAGCCGAAATAGCTAAAACCGCATATGCCGAACCTCTAAAAATTCAAAACCAAAATTAGCCATAATTCCAACAGAAAAGATAATTTTGTTAGGTTGCGCTATTTTTATTGTTTAATAGGCCGAGAAGTTGATATTGTGGTTCAGTTATATTTAAAAAAATACAATTTTTATATATACTTTTGTTGTATGTTAAAGTTGGGTCCAAAGTTATTAAATTACTAAAGTTGGACTTTAAAACATATAGAATTATGTTGTGATTTGTGAATAAATTCAAATATGGATGTCCTTATTCCTATGGCTAATTCTAAGGACACTCCAACATTTACTTGGGGCTAGTCCAAAATTTTTCCAAAAAATTACAAGTTTGCTACTCATATTTGTTGCTTGGGGCTAGCCCACATTTTGGTATAAAAACCAAGCTTTATTTTGACTGTCACACAGTAGACAGTCCATATGTTACACAGGACTGTCAACATTGTGCAGTCCATAATAAACAAAGGACTGTCAGAAGGCCGGCAGTCCTACTTATTTGTAAGACTGTCATAAGTTCTTCAGTCTTGTTTATTGGTTGGACTGTCACAAGTCTTGCAGTCCTACTTATTCGTTGTAGTTTTTCCATTCAATTTCGTTTAGTTTTATTAACTTTAATTTCTATTGTATAGCTTATCATCTTTCGAGATTGTGGTATCTCCTCTAATTGTCGTTGATGTAGGCAATTTATTCTCGACCGATATTTGGTTTGAATCAAGCGAAGAAGCGCTACATTGGTGTTGAGAAGTTGGACGGAAAAATAATATAGTTCTTGTGATATCCAGATCGGCCTGAAACCGTCCGGGACGACAAACTGTAGTGGTTGGATGTGAAAGAGGTGGTGTGTTCAGATGCCATAAGAAGGAGACGACTCTCCAAAGAAAAGTTTCAAAAAGAAACGTTGGTACGAGAAAATGTGGTTGTTCATTCAAGATCCATATTACAAACGTAGAAGATGCGAAGTGGACAGTCGAAGTCAAGAATGGAATCCACAATCATGTTATTGTCGAAACACTTTTGGGTCATCTGTATGCCGAACGGTTGAACAATACTGAGAAGAAGATAGTCGAAGATTTGTCTACTTTTGGAGTTGCACCGAGACAAATATATTCTGTCATTCGACATGAAGATGAGAAGAACAAGTCAATAATGAAGTCAATTTACAATGCCTTATCTTCTTCGAATGCCATTCGGACGAAATCAAGAATGGCGATGCAGGAAGTGTTGAAGTTGCTTGCCGATAATCATTATGTTGAGTACTATATAAGATATCCCCAGAGTAACAAAGTTATTTCACTATTTTTGGCTCATCCCGATTGCACACATTTGGCTAGGTCCTTCGTCGACGTGTTAGTTCTTGATTGCAAGTACAAGACCAATAAGTTCAAGATGCACTACTAAAATAAGGCAGATTAGCGACGTCTAGATACGTCACTAATTAAGGAAAATACGTCGCTAAAGGTAATTAGCGACGACTTTAGCGACGAAAAATGAAGGTCGCGAAAAAGCTAGTCATAGATGGCAAATTCGTCGCCGACGTCGCTGTTTGCGACGTCACCACAATGTTGCTGGGTCGTCGCAAAATTGGCGACGGAGGGCGACGAATAGTAACGTCGCCAAATTAGCGACGTTGTGCGACTACATAGCGACGTCGTTCCTTTTTATGTACTGACATGGCATGCATGCTACGTCAGCAGTTTAGCGACGTATGGCGACCAAATTAGCGATGTCAACTCTGTGCCACGTCAGCTACTAAGCGACGGATTATGACGGATAGCGACGTGACGGCGCTAATTAGCGACGTCTGTTTACGTCGCTATACGTCGCAGAACGTCGCTATACGTCGTAGATATTATAAAAAAAATTTAAAAAAATTTGTTTGGTATTTTTGTTATGTTGTGTGTCTGTGTTTACACAGACACACATCATCACAAAAATACCAAACATATTTTTTAAAAAATTGGGCAGCACCTCCTTTGTATATCAGATCATCGCTTATAACCCAGCGTAGGTATATTTGTCATCCCCGTCGCATATATCACAAAGTAAATATCACAAAGTAAATATCACAATGAAAATACCAACAAAGTAAATATCCAACAAACATACATGTCCACAATGGAGGGCAAATAAGAATGAAAATCAGTGTACAGAACGGTCAATGGGCCCATAGGGCCAATACATACAAAGATGATAAAAAAATCTACTGGATCACTAAGGACCCCTGCCGCGCATCTGGGATAGCATGTACTTATACTGCTCCTGTGCGAGCTGCACCGTAGGGGCAGTAGGAGGCAGTGCAATGTCTGGAGTCGGCGCCGTCGATGGACCGGAAGGACGTATCTGCTCCAGCTCTCGCAGTAGCTCACCATGCGCAGCAAGGGTACACACCATCCTCTGAGTACTCTCCTCAATCGAAGTTTGTACCTGAGTGAGTGAGGCAGACATGGTCCTCTGCGATCCCTCCAGTTCGACCTGTCTACGCCCTGTGCGTTGTGTAGACTCGGTGAGCGTGTGCAAGCTGGCAGCTGTAGCCTGCTGCAGACTCATCAGCTCCTGTATACTGCGCTCGACCGCATCAAATCGTCCGCTGATCATCGGATCGTCGGATTGTCGCTCTGCGGTATGGTGATCAGAAATCTGCTGCTGCAACTCGCGACGCAGCTCGTCGATCTGACGACCAATATCCTGAGCTCGTGATGACGCCTGCGAAGCTGGAGACTGCGCACTGACAGAGGGGGCCCGGGATGACTCTGAAGCCAAATAGGCGTCGTAGGATCCCGTACCGTAGTACGTACCCTTCTGAAGACCGCCAACGGCGATCATCTGAGGTCGTCCGACGATGGAGCTGTAGGCGGTTGGGAGGAAGTACCAGCCCCTCCCTCTGCTGGCGCACTAGCAGCAGCAGCCGCCTCCTCTTGTAGCCGAAGAAACTCGGCCTAGAACAATGTTTGCTAACGTATAAGTGTTTGCTAAAGTCTATATTGATATCTATTTTCCTGTTTTCTAAATTATAGTAAATTAATATAAAGAATAGAACGTACATATGCCTGCGTCGCCCTCTCGTCAATGAACTCCCCAGCCCTCCGATGGGTGACCAGGAAGACGGTCACCATGTTGGGGTCCTCACCCTTTTTTACCTGTTAAAATATATTATCTATTATTAGTATTAAACATTCTATCCAACTATATATAAAATGATGTCCGTCATAGCAAACGTACCAGACGACGAAAATGCTCCGTCATCGGAATGGAGCCACCACACGACAAAAATGCTCCGTTCACCGTCTGGTCTACCATTAAAATTTGTCGCTGAATGTCGCTGTAAAGCGACATAATTTACCTACTGTCACTGAACATCTGTAACGCCCCAGTCCCAAAATACGTAGGACTAGAACGTAATCATGCCAGCTATATACATACGAAGTATATGGACCCTCGTATATATACATAAGCTGTAAAATGCAGTAACCAAGGTACTAAATCTCATCCACAAAGATAAATATGATATAAAAGTAACTATGAATTTGTCATGTACACAATAGTTGGGCGGAGACAAAGTCCACTACCAACCAAATTATATATGGAAAAATATACAAGGAAAGAATTTAGCAAGCGAGAGCAATGGCGAGTCCAAGAGCAATCACCACGAAGGAAGGAATGACCTTAGCTAGAGCACCTGCAAGAAATCACGAAACACACACCTGGCGAGATAACCAGATCCTCAGAGGGACGTAACAAGATACATCAACATGCCATATAAATACTGAATATAAAAATATGCCTCAGAGGGACGTAACAAGATACATCAACATGCCATATAAATACTGAATATAAAAATATGCCACAATCAAAGAAAGTGACAAGACACTATAAGGTAATCTAACCAAACTAAAGTGAACATGCAGTGAGAACAAACCTTTCGTCGCATGGGCCCTGGCTGTAAATAGGATCGGCATAGTTCCCATACAGGGCACCAGGGGCCTACGTCCGTAGCGTCCGAAGATCGTCAGAGGGCATCATGTGCAAGGGGCTACGTCCATAACGCTCTAGAAAACGTCCGAGGGCACCTGGAGCCTGCGTCTCCGGCGGAGCGCACAGGTAATAAGGGAAGTGCATAGAAGCCCATACGTCAGGTAATGTCCTCCCCACCCAATGCACCTATCATGTCGCATCCACGACCATGTAACACTACTAACCGCAAAGTCTTCTAACATACAACTATTGACAGTCAGACCTAACGCACGTCCTGCACGCATCAGTGATCAGCCAACACGCAAGTCCGTAGACTATATGCTACTCATAACTCACACATCTCGTGGCACAACAGTGTCAAAGTCTATGCAATGCACTAAGCTAGTGGCAGTCCCTTAACTCTAAGTCCATATGCAACAAAGGGTAATAACAAGGTACAGTAAATATCACTGAGTAGGCAGTAATCAAGAACTAGAAATAAATGAACAGTGATATGTAATAAAAATGCAGACTGAATATAAACAGTATAATGGCAAGGTATCTTGCCTGTCATTACGCCTGGTATGCGATAATCTGAAAAGTACAGCATGGTCCAATAGCCATAGTCATGGTGCCGAGGTCCAAGTCGCGAGGAAATAGGAAAGATGATCAGTCGCAATCAAGATAATTGAGGAAATTTGTGTAGAAATATTTATAATACCAGAAACTAACCTTATTAATAAAAATAGGTTTTTAGACCAATACTTAGAGATTGAAAACTCGTTTGTAAGAAAATACCATAGTTTTTGTAAAAATAATTTTATACAGAGAAAACTAGTAGTTAAAAGTAATAATCATTTGTAATATTTGGAAATCGTCTACTGGTAAACTTGTAAGTTGTAAAATATACAAATTTTTGTAGAAAGCTAATCTTTCCTTAGTCAAAAATATTTAATAAATTTTTAGAAAAATTATTGCCTATTTATTTAATAAAAACAAATTAATATAAAGTCATAATTATAACAAAAGTTTTTAATATATTAATAATACTAATAACAAAATAATAACAGTAATGGTATTAATAATAATGATAATAATAATAATAATTATAATAGTAATAATATAACAACAGTAATTAATAATAATAATGATTTTAATAATAATAATAATATAATATTAATAATCACTATAATCCCTCCCCCAAATCATTCGGGAGGAAGAGAGAGAGAGGAGAGTGAATTCGAGAGGGGGTTCTCACCTTGATCGGCGGAGGGCGGCGATCGACGCCGGCGGAGGTGGCGGCGCCGTGCGGGAAGAGAAGCGGCGGGCGGCCTCGTCGATCCGGAGGCGGCGGCGGGACTCAATGGCGGCCGGAGGAAGAAGAGGCGGAGAGTGGCGGCGACGCTGGGCTGGAAGGAGGAGAGAGGAGACACGAGCGGAGGAGATTAGGGCTCGGCGATCCCGAGGAAGGGGTGACCACGGAAGAGGCGCGCGGAGCTCAGGCGGGTTGAGGCGGCGCTCCGACGGGCTGACCACCAGTGGCTGCGGCGGTGTGGTCCACGCGCGGAGAGGCGGATGGTGGCCGGGAAACGGAGGAGCCGGGCGGATGGGGGTTTTCCGTGCGGACGCGGACGAGGGAGGTCGGAGGCGGCTGGAAGGAGGCGGCGGGTGGCGCCATCCGGCGCGGCCCTGTGCGCGATGGCGCGCAGGCGGATCCGCGGTGACAGCGGGGCCGGAAGGGTGACGGAGAGCGGCGCTGATGGCAGGGTTCAGGTGCCGGGGTGCTGACGAACTTCCGACACGGCGGCGGGATGATCTCCGGCGAGGCGGGTCACGGCGCAGCGCAGGTTAGGGTTCCTCCTCTCCTTCTTCTTTTTCTTCTGGATGTTGGTGGTGGTGTTGATGGTGGTCGTAGGATGTTGATCGGTGGTGTTGGTAGGCCGGGTCGACCATGGTGGTGGGGCGACGAGTCGGTTTGTACTCTGTACTGTTGGAGAATATGGGATGGACACGGGATCCGGACACGGTCAATACAGTAATTTTTGTCGGACACAGACACAGTCGACCACGAATATTGTCACGACCCGTACCCTAGAGTTAGGGCACGAGAACGTAACAACGCCCAGCCTACGCCGCAGTGTCGGCGGTAGAACACTGTCCTAGGTCTCAATGCATCTAACAGTATAAGACTAAACAGTTTATACTCCCCGAATGGGGGTGACATAGCATAATGTAAACTCAATCACATCTAAGGTAGAGCATAAAGGAAGATAGATAAAATATGAAATCGAAAAGAGATACAACAGATAGAAGTCTAAGTGTCTAAGATACAAACTCAGAATAAATCTCAAAACCCAAATACAGTAATCCATAAATACAACTCAAGATGACTGAAAATAAACTATAAGCAAAAACCCTAGCTATCTATGCAACCTCTACTGTCTCCTCTAGGCTAGCAGGCAACCTCCAGACTATCTGTAAAATTTATCAACAGGTCCAGTCAGGACTGGAGCGAGCACAAAACATCTCACGCAGTTCATAACGAGTTAGGAAATATAAAGCATGCAATAGAGTAAAGTACATAAAATACTGAAAGAAGAAGATATAAAAAAATAGTAGAGATTTGATAACAGAAAATATCTAAATATGATAAGTAAGACTGTAAGGAACATGTAATTTAGAGCACAATATGGTTATGTAAACGGGTTAGGTTATACAATAAAATGGGACTCCTTTGTACGTGGGTGTACAATGGACATATACAATTTCTTATACAATACGATTGATCACATAACCATTTCTACTCTCCCTTCCCAATCAATACACAAGGATCCAATTCAGTTACGTTATCTTATACAATGACTTGTACAATAGCTTGTACAATGGCTTGTACAATGGCTCAATGTGATACTGAGAGTACAATATGCACAATGAGTGTACAATGATAAGGATATTCAATAAATACAACATGTAAGTGAAACGCACATCACAATATGTACTTAGTGAATACAAGGAGATAACATCTCAGAAGAAGATCCATATAGTACCAATCCGTGATAATGAATCGTGTCAGCATCAAGTACAGTAATCTAGAGCAAGAATGTAAATCCATACAAGTATGAAACGGTCAGAGAATGTACTCGCCTGATAGCCTGAGTGTCTGAAGAGAATATACTGTCCGAGGAGTGGTGTCTTTCTCCTATAGAACAGTACAAGTCACTATGAGTCCAAAATGATAATAAGATGCATTACAATGCGTTCTGAATGAATCTAGGTCAATCTAGGTCAAATCTAAGTCAAACCTAAGTCACACCAAGCTAAACTAGGTCATACTAGGTCATACTGGATCATACTAGGACAACCAAGGTCAAACAAGGTCATAGGAAATCAACCCAAGTCAAACTAGGTCAATCAGGGTCAAAGGTTGACTTACAGTTGACTTTTGGTCAAAAAGTCAACTCTGGTCAACTGCACTAGTCAAACTAGGTCAAACTAGGTCATGTCCTAACCCAGTAAGTCTTACTAGGCCTAACCAAGACTATCTTAGCAAGCACACATCAATACAAGGCTATACAAGCCAACATACACCCAACTCTATATAGCATGCAATTATTCAATACTCAAATAGGCAAGAATTCACATTGGATATGCACTAGGTAATCTATTACTTTAAGCTATATATATCTACACATATATACACATGCATATATTGGTATTCAACATTAGGTCTATAATCATGGCATTTCAAATGGTTATATAAACTTATATATTACAACACAATATGCTAACATATATATAATATACATACATAGCTAAGTTAACTATATTCATAAATACTTATTTAAGAGGCTATGTGTGTGTATGTGAACATGGCAAAGGGTCAAGTGAGGGCTAAATGGGCATACATAGTGTATACATATCAAAGAGTGTCAAAGTGTAAGTGAACAATGTGTCAAGTGTGATAGTGTCAACATAGTGTAAGGGGTACATGAGGTAATATATGATTTGTGTTAACATAGAATATTACATCACATTAACTTGTATATTGCATACATTACATCTATTATTACATTACATTCATGCTTGCATTCATTATTTAGTTACATAATGTATATACATTAACATGGGTTAAAATCAAATAGAATATTATATTACACACAAGGGTGCACAAAATGCATATGCCGAATAGTAACTCCTACTAATAATCAATACTGTACCAACTCAGCATGAATTAAATTCTAGGATTAAAGTATGTTATAGATCTATGTGTTAGCTTTCCGAAACTTCATACGGATCGAGTTTTCGTTTCTGGAAACTCCCGAAATCGCGAAAACACCGAGAACGCGTTTGTCTTTCATACAGCTGACACTCAAATAATTCTCCAGAAAGTTACAGAAAGAACTAGGCCTATTAATACATGTTTTTGGAAAGCTAACTTCAATACGCTTCTTTTAAAAAAAACGAAAGATTAAACCGAGCTTTGAGCTAGAAGTTATGACATTTCTAAGTTAGGGCTGAAATTAAAACGTGGATAAAAATCATGACGGATTTAGATAGTTTGAGCCAAAAGAATACACAATATATATCCTAATTATCCACAACAATAAGAGCAATAATAATATGAGGAACCACACTCACAAACTTGATTATATAATCATCATAAACCATTTATTACATATATAAATATAGATACACTCTCATTACAATATATATATATATATATATATATATATATATATATATATATATATATATATATATATATATATATATATATGTAACATGAACACATCCACAACACAAAGGACACTCCTATGACCTCCAAATGGACACAAAATGGACACAAATGGAGATACAACCGTGGGGATCATTCCTATGGGTTTAAAATAGACCTGTAAGCCCCCTGAATTTCCCGAATTATTTTTTCGAATTTTCTAATGAATTATTTTCAATAATTCATTTCTATATAATTAATTTCGATTTGATTAATTTTGATTTAATGCTCTTTACCGTGACTTGGATTTCTAGAGCATCAGGGATGCCAGTCTCTGGAAACTTCCTTCTTGGAGTTTGTAGTAGACGAGATTATCTTCACAGTGATATTTCGTGTCCCACTCGAACTTGTTCCCTTGTGCTCCATTTGATTCGCGCAACTTCGGGTCAATTTAGACCAATTTATCGTCTGCCGTAAATTGTGATTTATTTTCCAACTTAATTTTCGGGCCCGACATCGGTCCAATCCAGTCGACCCAATATATGGCCCTGGCCTGTTTTGAGCCTACTGTGCACGTGCCACTTGCGCGCTATCAAATTGATCTCTCTTGTGCCCCCAATTCATCCATGAATTAATTGGTTTAATTTATAAATTAATTAAATCTCGGTTCCGACCCTGTCCGAACTTGGCCCAACGCCCAACCCAGTTTAGTGTGGGCCCTATCATGACTGCCCATACACCCTACTGGTGTTTTCCCATTTTTGCCTACTCGAAAATATAATTCGTTTATTTTATATAAATATCTCTTTCTCTCCCCATTTCAAATATATATATATATAATATATATATGGATAACTCTCTCTCTCTCTCTCTCTCTCTCTCTCTCTCTCTCTCCTACTCTCTCACTTCCCACACAACCCCCTCACCCCCTGTACCCGAACACACATTCCCCCTACCCTCTCTCTCTACTTTCTCTCTCTCTAAATATCTTTCTCTCTCTCTCTCTATTCTCACCCTCTCTTTTTATATATATATATGTTATATATATATACTTACACACAACTCTCTTACTCTCACCCCTCCCCCCCCTCACATCATCCCTCTCTCCCGTACTGGTACAGCACCCCCACCCCTCTCTCTTTCTAAATATCTCTACATTCTCTCTCTCCCTCTCTCATGTATTATAACACATACACACACATACTTATTTCTCTCCCTCTCTCTCATCCACAACACCACCAACACCATCACCATGCCATGGCCGACTTCATCTCCACCCTGGCCGAGCCCCATGGCCACGAGCTCCTCCTCCTCCCGACAACCTCTCCTCCTCCTCCCGACATCACCACCATCATCAACATCTTCTCCATCATCAACCCAACCGCCACCACCACCATCATATAATCGGCCACCACGCCCCCTCCACCGCGCGCATGGCCGTGCGCCGCCGCGCCTCGCCGTGGCAGGCCGGGTCGGCCGTTCGCAGCTGCCACAGCCGCGCCACCAGCGTGGCAGCGCCTCACAACCGCTGCATGGCGCGCACGCGCGCGCGCGTGGGCCGCCGTCGTGCGCCGCCGCGCCGCCGCGTGGGCCGCCGTGGCTCGCCGTGGGTGCGCCCCACTCCGGCGAGTCCTCCCATGACGGCCACCGTCCTCCGGGACGCGCCGCCTAGGCGTTTTGTGCGTTCCGCACGGGTTCCCGCCGTGACGCGCGCGGGAACGGAACATAGAATTCGCGTCCGGGACAGCAACTTCGTGCGGATTTTTTGGACAATCCGACCGTTGGATCGGCGAACTCCTTGCTCCGTCTCAATCTCGGTATATCCAACTTCATCCCTGTCAATTTTCGCCCGTTAATTTCGTCGTTTGATACATCAAAACTGGCCACCAAGTTGACGTTTTAATTTGAACTGTTTTTGCACAGTTTCGTGACGCCAACTTCGCGGGTTCGTATCTTCGTCGTCGCAGCTCCGTTTTGCGCGCCGTCAGTTCCGGTGCACAGCTGGTATAACCCTCTTCCTTCCCCCTTTGGATTTCATTTCAGTTTGAGCTTGTTAGGTCAGTCGAATTCGACGCCAAAGTTGGCCGTTCGAATTCTTAGTGTTGCACTTGTAAAATTCCAATTTTGAACCCGGGACTCCGGATTCAATTTCTGACACCACCAGTAGACTCGTGGCGTCGTTCTGGCATGTTTTCATATAAAGTTTGCTTGATTTGGAGAACGTGGGCCCTGGCACGCATTTCGGTGCAAAGTGGGTCCCACTTTCTGAGTCAACAGGACTTTTTGACGCCGGCTCATCGGAATCCAATTTCGGATATACCGTTGAGTTCGTATCGTCATTCTGGACTCGTTGACATATAATTTGCTGAGTTTTGAGGACATTGGCTCCGACACGCTTTTCCGTGCAAATCGGTTTCCAATGTCCTGGTCAACGGACCAATTTGAGATCGGGTCAACGGAATCCAATTCTGGATATACCGTTGGGTTCGTATCGTCATTCTGGATTCGTGGACATATAATTTGTTAGGTTTTGTGCACTTTTATTTCGGCACGTTTTTCGGTGCAAAGTGTGTCCAACGGCGGACATTATTTTGGCCCGAAATTACCGTTTTGCCCCTGTGTCCAAATTGGACTTTTGGACAGGCTATCCTAGCTGATTTGACCATTCTGGACACGTTGGTGATGTTAGTTTCATCATCCGACAACATCTGTAGGTTTTCACCCTATTATTATATTCCTTCTCCTTTTGTGGTATTTTGAGTTCCGTCGATTCCGGTGATTGCACAATCACTGAAATTGAATGAGTTGACCCTGTAGATGTTTATAGAGAGTAGCCTTGACCCTATTTGACCATGGTTGACTGCTTTGACTAAACGTCGAAGTAGAGTCAACATTTGACCTAGGTTAGACTAGTTTGACCTTGGTTGACCAGTTGACCAAAAGTCAACTATAAGTCGACCATTGACCCAGTTTAACCTAGTTTGACTTGGTTTGACTTCTTGTGACCTAGTTTGACCTAGTGTGACTCAGTGTGACCTAGTTTGACTTAGTTGACTAAGTCTGACCTAGATTACGTAGCATATACTATAGAATCAAGCCTAATACTGTTGAACCCTAATTAGTTTATATATATCTTATCTTTAGGTCTGTGGCATCACTCTGAGCATCGACCCCATTTGACAGCTCAGGACCGCAGGCGAGTACATTCACTGATAGTTTTCATTGTCTTGATATCTACTATATCCGATTCAGTTGTAGTGTCTTACTTGATTCTCGACACGATAGTTCACGGACTAGTATACGTCGGATCCTGTCATGAGATGTCATTCTTGGATTTTCTTGGGATACTGGTACTTGCTCGATCTTGTTCTTGTACTTGTATTGACACTGATTCCTGAGAAGGAGTAGCTACCTTCTTAGGGAATCCCGTGCCATGACGTGTTATGTCCGGATCCATGTTACTATTCGGGGATGGGGGAATTATTAGGAGTTATGTGATCAAAGCCTCCCTGTCACTATATTGCTAGCGCCACCCTCACCTCACGTAGGGTGTAGCAGATTCCTCCGTGCGCTTGTTATCCAGGTTGGCCGGCATGTCTCTCCGTTGAGGTTACCGCGGATTGCCGGGCCAAGTGGATAACCTGTCCTGTCACTTACCCAAAGCCGATCACATAACGCTCTAATAATTCAAGGCACATTTTATATTTACTTATCTTATCATATATCATGTTCTGTTCTACATTCAGTACTTTCTCACCATGCTATGATATTCAGTCACTCACATGTTCTACATGCCTTTATATTGTACCTTGATTGGAGACTAAGTTCTGCTCGGGAGAAGGGTTACAACCCCGGTCCTTGTTTGGTTTAAGGGTTGTAACTCGGCTTTCGAATGGTTCCCAAGTCGCCTATATCTTTGTCTTGTATTTCATTATACTGTCTCTTATAGTATTTGTCAATTCACATGGAACTGCTGTTAGTGTTTGTACTTGCTCATTTTCCTGACAGGATACCGTTGATAATATTTTAGGAGTTGTTATACCATTAGTGGACTTCATGATGTTGCTAGCAGAGGTGGATCTTACTATTATTCTATGTGAGTTGCCTGGTAGATATCTTTAGTTAGTCTTGTTGTTCCTTCTTATTTTCCTGTCTTATGTTTCCTTCTAGTAGTTTCTAGTTGTTCTTGTGCTTTAGCTATCCTTCTTGTCTTATCATCCCTAGCTGTTGTGATGTGACTAGAGTATATTTATAGTTATAGGCCTTCTAGATGTAATGTATATTTATTGGGTACTAGACAGCGTTCTACCGCCGATACTGCGGCGTAGGCTGGGCGTCGTCTACGTATTCGTACCCGTATATCCGGGTGCGGGTCGTGACACGTTTTTAGTGGTGGCCCATGCAGGTCAGTCTTTGCAATTAATGCGAAGTCGTGGTAGTACTTGAGCTTTTCTGTACTACTGCGAGCCTGCCCTAGGATTAAGGTTGAGTCATGGAATATTTTAGGAATTTGGTACTCAGTCACATATTAGGAACTCTTGGTAGATTCCAGGGATGACCCCTGGGAATCTTATTTCGAACTTTTCGAAACTTTTTCCATTTGTTCTGTCCGTCCTGATTTCTGAAACATCTGTCCGTTATCAACTTTATTCTTTCTTGGAATGAGTTTGTGGACCCCAGAGGGAAGGTATAAGTTGAACTTATATATCTTCTAGGTCGAGACGAGAATATGATTTACCAGTCTCATATCAAGTTGAGATTGTTTTAGATTATATTCCAATGATTTCCTTTATCTTGACCTAGATAGTAGCTTTGGACACCTCCTGGAGAATTTTCTTCTAAACTCTACCTCGGAATCTGTTTTAACTAGTTTTCATTTAATTATCCTTGATTCGTTGTTGAATTTTGGATCTTGATGTTCGTTGTTGACTTCGATTTTGATTTTGTTGAAGATAAGTTTCTCTGGATTGAGTTAAGATATCCTGATAAACATAATTGATGGAGACGATGGGAACGATAAATGTCTACTTTACTTATGGAGTTGGAATTTATCGCAGTCATATTAGCTAGCCTGACAGGGACATGGAGCCTGATTTTGGATATACTATCCCAGTTATGGAATTTAGATTCTCTTGCAGCCATACCGGTTGGCGTGGTAAGGAATCTAGATGACATGATTATAGGGTGTATACCTTAGTTATGGACTCTATCGTTTATTGCAGCTATGTTTACTGACGTGGCGTAAATTCTGGCAACATGGTTTTGGATAGACGTGTATGGTTATCAGGTCATATCTTAAGTTGATTCACTTCTTTTACCAATTGAGCAAGATAATTCCTACCATTATTTCTTGTTTATCATTATTTTCTCTCTCATCGCATGATGATTTCCTCATCTTGCCATCATTTCCTTTGACTTGTTTAGCTGTGTCTTGATTACACTAATCACCTATCTCATATCTATATCTGTCATCTATACTTGAAAACTCTGAAAATTTTGAAATTTTCATATCTAAATTGTTTCTTAAATTTCGATACTGTTAAGATTTTGATTCCCTTCTGTCCGTGACCAATCAATTTTGGTCGTCTTGATAATCGTGCCAAAGAGTGTCCTGGTTGCTGACTAGACTCTAGATGACTTCAATTCCTTTGTGACTTGGATTTTCATCCCTGGATGTTCGTGCCCAACCTTCGTTGAACTTATTCTCCATCTTGCCCAAATTCTGAATTACTCGGAAGTTGATCAACTTAGATCGTGTTGAGACAAATTTCTTTATCGTGGTTGAATTTCAATGCTATTAACCCTTGTCCATTGCCTTCTGATTTTGATCATGTTTGGATTTTGGGCACTCGTGTCTATACTCTTTTCGACCTTGATTTGATTTTCTGATTGTATCTGAAATTTCCTTGTGCTTAATCATGCCTACCTCAAATCCTAAATCAAATTTCAGTAAGCTGAAATCCTATTATCAATATTTTGTTGATTGTAACCGGATGAAGCTCAAGTTTTGATTTTGTTGTCATACCTCTATCGTGCCAAGTGAACTTTTAGACTATTTCCAATTTTTTTTTCACGCTCGAACTTGGAGCGTATTCCATGATTTTATTAATCATACTCTTCAATCTTGATCAGGTCTATAAGACCTTGACTTCGATTTTGTTGTGTCTGAAACTCCAGCTCAATCATGCCAAGCCTTGTTTTGGTCATGATTATCTCTCATCTTGATCAAGCCTGTGTGACTTTCAGGCTGATTATCCGTTAACCCGAGTGCTACACGTCACCTCGTACGTGGACTTCATCTATAACCTTCGTTCTCCTAAGTCATTTCTGAATCGTGTCCCAATGACTTAACTTATCTATAATCGTGCCTATATGATTCTGTTCATATTTTGATTCTATCGTGCGGAAATTTTTCATCGTGCCTGAATAATTGTGAATTGATTATCTAAATCGTTCAAACTTGTCATTCTATGATCGTGCCTAAGTTTTTGCCTAAAAACTTTCTATCTTGTTTTACCCCTACTACAACCTTAATTTCGAGGACGAAATTTCTATAAGGTGGGTAGGATGTAAGCCCCCTGAATTTCCCGAATTATTTTTTCGAATTTTCTAATGAATTATTTTCAATAATTCATTTCTATATAATTAATTTCGATTTGATTAATTTTGATTTAATGCTCTTTACCGTGACTTGGATTTCTAGAGCATCAGGGATGCCAGTCTCTGGAAACTTCCTTCTTGGAGTTTGTAGTAGACGAGATTATCTTCACAGTGATATTTCGTGTCCCACTCGAACTTGTTCCCTTGTGCTCCATTTGATTCGCGCAACTTCGGGTCAATTTAGACCAATTTATCGTCTGCCGTAAATTGTGATTTATTTTCCAACTTAATTTTCGGGCCCGACATCGGTCCAATCCAGTCGACCCAATATATGGCCCTGGCCTGTTTTGAGCCTACTGTGCACGTGCCACTTGCGCGCTATCAAATTGATCTCTCTTGTGCCCCCAATTCATCCATGAATTAATTGGTTTAATTTATAAATTAATTAAATCTCGGTTCCGACCCTGTCCGAACTTGGCCCAACGCCCAACCCAGTTTAGTGTGGGCCCTATCATGACTGCCCATACACCCTACTGGTGTTTTCCCATTTTTGCCTACTCGAAAATATAATTCGTTTATTTTATATAAATATCTCTTTCTCTCCCCATTTCAAATATATATATATATATAATATATATATGGATAACTCTCTCTCTCTCTCTCTCTCTCTCTCTCTCTCTCTCCTACTCTCTCACTTCCCACACAACCCCCTCACCCCCTGTACCCGAACACACATTCCCCCTACCCTCTCTCTCTACTTTCTCTCTCTCTAAATATCTTTCTCTCTCTCTCTCTATTCTCACCCTCTCTTTTTATATATATATATGTTATATATATATACTTACACACAACTCTCTTACTCTCACCCCCCCCCCTCACATCATCCCTCTCTCCCGTACTGGTACAGCACCCCCACCCCTCTCTCTTTCTAAATATCTCTACATTCTCTCTCTCCCTCTCTCATGTATTATAACACATACACACACATACTTATTTCTCTCCCTCTCTCTCATCCACAACACCACCAACACCATCACCATGCCATGGCCGACTTCATCTCCACCCTGGCCGAGCCCCATGGCCACGAGCTCCTCCTCCTCCCGACAACCTCTCCTCCTCCTCCCGACATCACCACCATCATCAACATCTTCTCCATCATCAACCCAACCGCCACCACCACCATCATATAATCGGCCACCACGCCCCCTCCACCGCGCGCATGGCCGTGCGCCGCCGCGCCTCGCCGTGGCAGGCCGGGTCGGCCGTTCGCAGCTGCCACAGCCGCGCCACCAGCGTGGCAGCGCCTCACAACCGCTGCATGGCGCGCACGCGCGCGCGCGCGGGCCGCCGTCGTGCGCCGCCGCGCCGTCGCGTGGGCCGCCGTGGCTCGCCGTGGGTGCGCCCCACTCCGGCGAGTCCTCCCATGACGGCCACCGTCCTCCGGGACGCGCCGCCTAGGCGTTTTGTGCGTTCCGCACGGGTTCCCGCCGTGACGCGCGCGGGAACGGAACATAGAATTCGCGTCCGGGACAGCAACTTCGTGCGGATTTTCTGGACAATCCGACCGTTGGATCGGCGAACTCCTTGCTCCGTCTCAATCTCGGTATATCCAACTTCATCCCTGTCAATTTTCGCCCGTTAATTTCGTCGTTTGATACATCAAAACTGGCCACCAAGTTGACGTTTTAATTTGAACTGTTTTTGCACAGTTTCGTGACGCCAACTTCGCGGGTTCGTATCTTCGTCGTCGCAGCTCCGTTTTGCGCGCCGTCAGTTCCGGTGCACAGCTGGTATAACCCTCTTCCTTTCCCCTTTGGATTTCATTTCAGTTTGAGCTTGTTAGGTCAGTCGAATTCGACGCCAAAGTTGGCCGTTCGAATTTTTAGTGTTGCACTTGTAAAATTCCAATTTTGAACCCGGGACTCCGGATTCAATTTCTGACACCACCAGTAGACTCGTGGCGTCGTTCTGGCATGTTTTCATATAAAGTTTGCTTGATTTGGAGAACGTGGGCCCTGGCACGCATTTCGGTGCAAAGTGGGTCCCACTTTCTGAGTCAACAGGACTTTTTGACGCCGGCTCATCGGAATCCAATTCCGGATATACCGTTGAGTTCGTATCGTCATTCTGGACTCGTTGACGTATAATTTGCTGAGTTTTGAGGACATTGGCTCCGACACGCTTTTCCGTGCAAATCGGTTTCCAATGTCCTGGTCAACGGACCAATTTGAGATCGGGTCAACGGAATCCAATTCTGGATATACCGTTGGGTTCGTATCGTCATTCTGGATTCGTGGACATATAATTTGTTAGATTTTGTGCACTTTTATTTCGGCACGTTTTTCGGTGCAAAGTGTCCAACGGCGGACATTATTTTGGCCCGAAATTACCGTTTTGCCCCTGTGTCCAAATTGGACTTTTGGACAGGCTATCCTAGCTGATTTGACCATTCTGGACACGTTGGTGATGTTAGTTTCATCATCCGACAACATCTGTAGGTTTTTACCCTATTATTATATTCCTTCTCCTTTTGTGGTATTTTGAGTTCCGTCGATTCCGGTGATTGCACAATCACTGAAATTGAATGAGTTGACCCTGTAGATGTTTATAGAGAGTAGCCTTGACCCTATTTGACCATGGTTGACTGCTTTGACTAAACGTCGAAGTAGAGTCAACATTTGACCTAGGTTAGACTAGTTTGACCTTGGTTGACCAGTTGACCAAAAGTCAACTGTAAGTCGACCATTGACCCAGTTTAACCTAGTTTGACTTGGTTTGACTTCTTGTGACCTAGTTTGACCTAGTGTGACTCAGTGTGACCTAGTTTGACTTAGTTGACTAAGTCTGACCTAGATTACGTAGCATATACTATAGAATCAAGCCTAATACTGTTGAACCCTAATTAGTTTATATATATCTTATCTTTAGGTCTGTGGCATCACTCTGAGCATCGACCCCATTTGATAGCTCAGGACCGCAGGCGAGTACATTCACTGATAGTTTTCATTGTCTTGATATCTACTATATCCGATTCAGTTGTAGTGTCTTACTTGATTCTCGACACGATAGTTCACGGACTAGTATACGTCGGATCCTGTCATGAGATGTCATTCTTGGATTTTCTTGGGATACTGGTACTTGCTCGATCTTGTTCTTGTACTTGTATTGACACCGATTCCTGAGAAGGAGTAGCTACCTTCTTAGGGAATCCCGTGCCATGACGTGTTATGTCCGGATCCATGTTACTATTCGGGGATGGGGGAATTATTAGGGGTTATGTGATCAAAGCCTCCCTGTCACTATATTGCTAGCGCCACCCTCACCTCACGTAGGGTGTAGCAGATTCCTCCGTGCGCTTGTTATCCAGGTTGGCCGGCATGTCTTTCCGTTGAGGTTACCGCGGATTGCCGGGCCAAGTGGATAACCTGTCCTGTCACTTACCCAAAGCCGATCACATAACGCTCTAATAATTCAAGGCACATTTTATATTTACTTATCTTATCATATATCATGTTCTGTTCTACATTCAGTACTTTCTCACCATGCTATGATATTCAGTCACTCACATGTTCTACATGCCTTTATATTGTACCTTGATTGGAGACTAAGTTCTGCTCGGGAGAAGGGTTACAACCCCGGTCCTTGTTTGGTTTAAGGGTTGTAACTCGGCTTTCGAATGGTTCCCAAGTCGCCTATATCTTTGTCTTGTATTTCATTATACTGTCTCTTATAGTATTTGTCAATTCACATGGAACTGCTGTTAGTGTTTGTACTTGCTCATTTTCCTGACTGGATACCGTTGATAATATTTTAGGAGTTGTTATACCATTAGTGGACTTCATGATGTTGCTAGCAGAGGTGGATCTTACTATTATTCTATGTGAGTTGCCTGGTAGATATCTTTAGTTAGTCTTGTTGTTCCTTCTTATTTTCCTGTCTTATGTTTCCTTCTAGTAGTTTCTAGTTGTTCTTGTGCTTTAGCTATCCTTCTTGTCTTATCATCCCTAGCTGTTGTGATGTGACTAGAGTATATTTATAGTTATAGGCCTTCTAGATGTAGTGTATATTTATTGGGTACTAGACAGCGTTCTACCGCCGATACTGCGGCGTAGGCTGGGCGTCGTCTACGTATTCGTACCCGTATATCCGGGTGCGGGTCGTGACAAGACCTATATGCATGAGGAAATGAAAAGGAGAAGGGATTTATACCTCCCGATAGATCGAATCGAAGAAGAGCCTTCCCGGAGCGACACCGACACGTAGAGATTCCAAAAGGACACGAACGAGCTCCGAATCCTCCCAAACTTGGGTAGCTTCCTCCTTGGCTAGAATGTAGAAGGAAAGAAGAAGATTTGGTGGCGAAATGGAAGGATTTGGTGGAGAAATTGCTAGGGATTGCTCTCTAGGAATTTGGGGAAGAACAAGAGAGAGAGTGTGGATGAGAATAATGAATGAACTTGAGCCTATCCTCTCCCAAAGTGGCTGGTCATATGGGCTATTTGTCCTATTATGGTAAGGTCCAAAATGCCCCCACTAACCTATTCTATGAGTATAGGAAAGGGCTAATTGGTTGGGACTAAATTAGTCATTCTAAAGTCTCTAATCACACTAACCTTATCCATAATAATTAGTCTAACCTCTAACTAAAATATTTCTATCATGTGGACTAAAATTAATATCATGTGGGCCATACCTAACTAGTGTGTGGGTCCCACTAGAGTCAACTACCCCCGGGTCCCCGTTTCAAGTCGGATTGAGTTGAAATTCGAACCCGACTCAATTAACCCCAAAACAATATCATAAATAATAAAATAATATCAAAATAATTCAAAGAGGTCAAATACAAAAATATTCTTAGGCCAAAAATGACATTAAAATATCATAATCACATGGTTAGGCTCTAGGTCAAACAGTCTCTAGGGTTTCACTAGCAAAACGTCAAAACCACAAGTCATTGATTTAAATAATTTTAAAAATGGTTTAAAATTACCAAAAATTATATCATGAATTAAATATCATTATTAAAATAATTATAAACACGAAATTTTAAAATTACCCACATTTGGAAAACTGGGTGCTACAACTCTACCCACCTTAGAAAAATTTCGTCCTCGAAATTAAAAGGTCCATACTCCCTCTAGGTCAAACCCCCACAATCAAAGTCCTAGAACTTAAACAAATCATACCATCAAAAGGACGGCATAGAGGGTCATGGCATACGGTGACAGTGAAGTCTCATCTAGGTATACTAGTCATGCTAATCAAATCGGTTATAGGGTATCAAAACACACAAGCAATCCAGGGTGCTAAACGAGAAAAGATACAAAAATATCAAATCATCAAAACTGTAAGACAGTCTACCATCCTATGTGAAAACTGGTACTCAACAAAAAAAAATTAAAGAAAGGTAACCACCAATCATCTAAAAGGGGTACTATCCCAAGAAAATAAAAATCACAAGTTTAATTAACGAAAGTCGATTACATTGAAATCCAATCACAATATATATAGAGAGAGAGAGCGTTAGAGAGGAAAAAGCTAGCATTATGTGTATGGGGACATGTTCATATGGTTAGATAGTAGGCATGGGTGTACGTGAATATACATGAAAGTGTATATAAGGATTGTGTTTCAATTCAACGGCTATCAAGTTACACTAATCATGGCATATTGGTTAAACAATCTACAATACGCAACTTATTTAATCATAACATGCATAGCTAAATATATATATATATATAAAGGTAGAGACTTAGTTATCTATTTATATATATTATAACATGTATGCCTAAGCTCTATATATATCTATCTAGATATACAATCATAACGTAGAGGAGAAGGGTTTGGTTAAAAGACAGTATATACTATGTTAGAGTGTGTGTGTGTCATTGTACAGGGTTATAACTTAGTATTGAAAGGTTAAACCCAGTTTTAGTTCAACGTTTACATATAAAATCTGAAAACAAGCTAACATTTAAACCAGTGCAATATTAACATAATGCAATTTCAAAATTTAGGGGTTGAAACATCACGACTAATCTCAATGCTCCCAATACATCCTAACATGATAGAAATGAAACCCTAACATATTACCAATACATTTATCTACGCATACAGTTCGATATTACATGTTAAATCTGAAATTTAACTAAACATGAAAATCAATGTAAAAATGTTAACATGTAACTAGTTTTCAAGATTTTGGAGAAATTTGAACATTAAAACCAACTCAATGTTTATCACAAACTAACATGTAAGAATATGAAACCTAACATTATATCCCTACATACAACAATGTACACAGCTTTAAATATTATATTAAAGAAAATAAAACAGCAATTTAAACTAAATATTTGGAATTCAGTATTAAGGGTTAATATGCACACAGTCTCATATTTTTCAAATTTAACACAAAACTCAACCAAATTTTTTTTTTGAATTGACACCCTATGTATAACATACATGTGCAGTGGTATAAATAAAACTATTATCATAAAATTTTATATTTAAATTACGGGTTAAGCTAGGAAAAGCAGAGAATCAGAAATATTAGGGTTTTGAAAATCTAACATCAACAACATATTAATATGTATTCAGGTAGGTGGAAAATCAAGTGTAGCATGCATACATGTTAAGCAAAGTGTCTACTATATGTATTCATATATATATTCTCATGTCCCAATATAAAAAAATTAATTCTACGTTAAGACTAACATTTGAATTCCTACCAAAATTGCAAGCAGGTGATTGACAAAATCAAGACAGTTTCATTATCATTATTATTTAATACAAGAATAATAGCAAGAAAGAAATAACGATAAAATCGGTTCTGCTTATCTGTTTAAAGAAGGAACCGTTTTGAAATCCAGAGTTAAAATATCAAATTCAAGATAAAGTCTAACAAAATCATCGATTCATTGTATTATGAAAAACTCATAGTAAGAAATTACACAAGGTTTATAAAACCAACTAAACTTACCCCTGAGTTAAATAATAGAAAACTAGACAAACAAACAAATAATAATTCTTTTTTTTTGAATGACTGAACAAAAGTAGAGAAAATATGTTCAAAAAATTTAAGGTGCAATCTGATAATCATATGCGTCTATCCAAAATTATGGTACTCTAAATCCTCGTCATACTAGTAAGCAAGGCTACGATAATCACAAAGCCCTTGACTTATGCACATATCTCTAGAATCATGGTATTTAACATTTTCGCGGTGCCGCTAGCTTGGCTGCGAAAACCTTAAATTTCCACACCTGAGAAATATATCCAGAGTCAGACTATATGTCCTCACCATGCTGGCTAATACGACTATAGAAGACTAGATTCCATAACATAGATGACCTAGCCCATATAATTTCATCTTGCCAAAAATTAAATTAAATCAACAATGAATACCCAAAAATCAAATCAATTTATCAACGAACACCAAAATTCAAAAATGAACAAAAATCCATCAAAATACAAACTCGGATGCAATAGCTATCATCAAAATTCAAATTCGACAATCATCCATCAAAATCAATAAATACAACTCGAATTCAACAATAATCTATAAAAATCAAGTTTAACAATAGAAAGTAAAGATAATTAAATTAAGGAAAGAAGAGTTTTCAAATCGAAGTTAAAATAAAATTCTCAAGGGTCGTCCCAGGAATATCTCAAGGGATCCTAACTGTAATTGAGTACCTTCAAAAATATATCCTAATCCTACTGTAGGCTGTAGTGGTACTCAAGTTCGAATACCACTACATAAACTCGACCTGCATGGGCCACCACTAAAAACGTGTCACGACCCGTACCCTAGAGTTAGGGCACGAGAACGTAACAACGTCCAGCCTACGCCGCAGTGTCGGCGGTAGAACGCTGTCCTAGGTCTCAATGCATCTAACAGTATAAGACTAAACAGTTTATACTCCCCGAATGGGGGTGACATAGCATAATGTAAACTCAATCACATCTAAGGTAGAGCATAAAGGAAGATAGATAAAATATGAAATCGAAAAGAGATACAACAGATAGAAGTCTAAGTGTCTAAGATACAAATTCAGAATAAATCTCAAAACCCAAATACAGTAATCCATAAATACAACTCAAGATGACTGAAAATAAACTATAAGCAAAAACCCTAGCTATCTATGCAACCTCTACTGTCTCCTCTAGGCTAGCAGGCAACCTCCAGACTATCTGTAAAATTTATCAACAGGTCCAGTCAGGACTGGAGCGAGCACAAAACATCTCACGCAGTTCATAACGAGTTAGGAAATATAAAGCATGCAATAGAGTAAAGTACATAAAATACTGAAAGAAGAAGATATAAAAAAAATAGTAGAGATTTGATAACAGGAAATATCTAAATATGATAAGTAAGACTGTAAGGAACATGTAATTTAGAGCACAATATGGTTATGTAAACGGGTTAGGTTATACAATAAAATGGGACTCCTTTGTACGTGGGTATACAATGGACATATATAATTTCTTATACAATACGATTGATCACATAACCATTTCTACTCCCCCTCCCCAATCAATACACAAGGATCCAATTCAGTTACGTTACCTTATACAATGACGTGTACAATGGCTTGTACAATGGCTCAATGTGATACTGAGAGTACAATATACACAATGAGTGTACAATGATAAGGATATTCAATAAATACAACATATAAGTGAAACGCACATTACAATATGTACTTAGTGAATACAAGGAGATAACATCTCAGAAGAAGATCCATATAGTACCAATCCGTGATAATGAATCGTGTCAGCATCAAGTACAGTAATCTAGAGCAAGAATGTAAATCCATACAAGTATGAAACGGTCAGAGAATGTACCCGCCTGATAGCCTGAGTGTCTGAAGAGAATATACTGTCCGAGGAGTGGTATCTTTCTCCTATAGAACAGTACAAGTCACTATGAGTCCAAAATGATAATAAGATGCATTACAATGCGTTTTGAATGAATCTAGGTCAATCTAGGTCAAATCTAAGTCAAACCTAAGTCACACCAAGCTAAACTAGGTCATACTAGGTCATACTGGGTCATACTAGGACAACCAAGGTCAAACAAGGTCATAGGAAATCAATCCAAGTCAAACTAGGTCAATCAGGGTCAAAGGTTGACTTACAGTTGACTTTTGGTCAAAAAGTCAACTCTGGTCAACTGCACTAGTCAAACTAGGTCATGTCCTAACCCAGTAAGTCTTACTAGGCCTAACCAAGACTATCTTAGCAAGCACACATCAATACAAGGCTATACAAGCCAACATACACCCAACTCTATATAGCATGCAATTATTCAATACTCAAATAGGCAAGAATTCACATTGAATATACACTAGGTAATCTATTACTTTAAGCTATATATATCTACACATATATACACATGCATATATTGGTATTCAACATTAGGTCTATAATCATGGCATTTCAAATGGTTATATAAACTTATATATTACAACACAATATGCTAACATATATATAATATACATACATAGCTAAGTTAACTATATTCATAAATACTTATTTAAGAGGCTATGTGTGTGTATGTGAACATGGCAAAGGGTCAAGTGAGGGCTAAATGGGCATACATAGTGTATACATATCAAAGAGTGTCAAAGTGTAAGTGAACAATGTGTCAAGTGTGATAGTGTCAACATAGTATAAGGGGTACATGAGGTAATATATGATTTGTGTTAACATAGAATATTACATCACATTAACTTGTATATTGTATACATTACATCTATTATTACATTACATTCATGCTTGCATTCATTATTTAGTTACATAATGTATATACATTAACATGGATTAAAATCAAATAGAACATTATATTACACACAAGGGTGCACAAAATGTATATGCCGAATAGTAACTCCTACTAATAATCAATACTGTACCAACTCAGCATGAATTAAATTCTAGGATTAAAGTATGTTATAGATCTATGTGTTAGCTTTCCGAAACTTCATACGGATCGAGTTTTCGTTTCTGGAAACTCCCGGAATCGCAAAAATACCGAGAACGCGTTTGTCTTTCATACAGCTGACACTCAAATAATTCTCCAGAAAGTTACAGAAAGAATTAGGCCTATTAATACATGTTTTTGGAAAGCTAACTTCAATACGCTTCTTTTAAAAAAACGGAAGATTAAACCGAGCTTTGAGCTAGAAGTTATGACATTTCTAAGTTAGGACTGAAATTAAAAACGTGGATAAAAATCATGACGGATTTAGATAGTTTGAGCCAAAAGAATACACAATATATATCCTAATTATCCACAACAATAAGAGCAATAATAATATGAGGAACCACACTCACAAACTTGATTATATAATCATCATAAACCATTTATTACATATATAAATATAGATACACTCTCATTACAATATATATATATATATATATATATATATATATATATATATATATATATATATATATATATATATATATATATATATATATGTAACATGAACACATCCACAACACAAATGACACTCCTATGACCTCCAAATGGACACAAAATGGACACAAATGGAGATACAACCGTGGGGATCATTCCTATGGGTTTAAAATAGACCTATATGCATGAGGAAATGAAAAGGAGAAGGGATTTATACCTCCCGATAGATCGAATCGAAGAAGAGCCTTCCCGGAGCGACATCGACACGTAGAGATTCCAAAAGGACACGAACGAGCTCCGAATCCTCCCAAGCTTGGGTAGCTTCCTCCTTGGCTAGAATGTAGAAGGAAAGAAGAAGATTTGGTGGCAAAATGGAAGGATTTGGTGGAGAAATTGCTAGGGATTGCTCTCTAGGAATTTGGAGAAGAACAAGAGAGAGAGTGTGGATGAGAATAATGAATGAACTTGAGCCTATCCTCTCCCAAAGTGGCTGGTCATATGGGCTATTTGTCCTATTATGGTAAGGTCCAAAATGCCCCCACTAACCTATTCTATGAGTATAGGAAAGGGCTAATTGGTTGGAACTAAATTAGTCATTCTAAAGTCTCTAATCACACTAACCTTATCCATAATAATTAGTCTAACCTCTAACTAAAATATTTCTATCATGTGGACTAAAATTAATATCATGTGGGCCATGCCTAACTAGTGTGTGGGTTCCACTAGAGTCAACTACCCCCGGGTCCCCGTTTCAAGTCGGATTGAGTTGAAATTCGAACCCGACTCAAATAACCCCAAAACAATATCATAAATAATAAAATAATATCAAAATAATTCAAAGAGGTCAAATACAAAAATATCCTTAGGCCAAAAATGACATTAAAATATCATAATCACATGGTTAGGCTCTAGGTCAAACAGTCTCTAGGGTTTCACTAGCAAAACGTCAAAACCACAAGTCATTGATTTAAATAATTTTAAAAATGATTTAAAATTACCAAAAATCATATCATGAATTAAATATCATTATTAAAATAATTATAAATACGAAATTTTAAAATTACCCACATTTGGAAAACTGGGTGCTACAAATATGGTGGTGGTGGTGGCTTGCAGGGAGGAGCATGGTGGTTGTTGGCAGAACGGAGTGGTGTTGTCGTGTCGAGGTGTGTCCCGCCACGAGAAGGACGTCCGACTTGTCGGACGAAAAAATCTTGTATTTGTACAAATAAAATATAGTGGATGGAAGGCACAGACACGGTGCACGATTTGTGGATGGAAAATTGGAGGAGTACCTGCATATTTATAGGATGTGGGAATTCCCAATTGGATAGAATTAGGAGTAGTTTAAATCCCCTTTTAAATAAATTTAAAATAAATCAGATCCAATCCAAATACAAATCCAAATTTAAATCTAATTAAATTTCTAGTATAAAATCAATGAGATAAATCAATTTCAAATATTTAACCATTTAAATAAATCCAAGAATTTAAATCAAGATTTAAATCGCCATAATAATTCCGAAATATATTTTCCAAAAATACTAATAAAATAATTTCGAAAATACAATAAATATTTACTAATGTCCAAATGATATTTACATAAATCTACTTTTCTAATATACCATTTTATAGAAAAGAAATTATTTATTATTATAACTATGTAAATAAAGGTTTTATAAATAAAATAACAAATTGGAATTTTGGGACGATAACTAAAATACTTATTATATATATTTTGAAACTAACAAAATAAGAAAAATGTTTTTCCTAAAAATATGTACGCTCGCACATATTCGCACTCGTCGAGCAATTTCGAAAAATAAAATTTTGTGCGCGACGTAAAATACGACCACGCGACGTACAATACCAAATTTTAAATCAGTACCAAAATAAACTAAAATAAAAATCAGTAGAAATTTAGGGTCTTTACAACATCGCTATTCAGCGACGTATTGCGATGTCTGTAGAAAGGAGTCGCTATATTACATATTTAGCGACGTTATTTATTACGTCTCTAAATTACGTCGCTAATAAAGCATACTTTAGTAGTGATACCTCTTTTTTATGTTGTTGGCTTCACCTCTATATGGAAAACATTTTCAGTGTTTTCTGCTTCATAAAGAGTGAGAAACTTGAAGACTACACATGGACGTTGAAGAAACTTAAAACACTTTACACCGGTCATGGAGAGCCGTCTATTTTTGTTACCGATAGAGAATATGCCCTAATTAATGCCATATGCATTGTGTTTTCGCAAGCGCATACAATACTATGCACTTGGCATGTCAATCATAATATCCAATCCTAATGTAAGTTGATGTCTGGAAAGGTAAATGGTAAACTTGACATAGACCGTTTTGAAGAATTCTTCAATGATTAGAATTGTGTATGGCGAGCCTGTACGAAAGACAGTTACGATGCCGTATGGTACTTGTTCAAGGAAGAGTGGAAGATAAGCAAGCCGACATGCAGACGAATGTGGTGAAGCATTGTGGCACGACAACTACCAACCGTGTCGAAGGAGCACACTCAATATTAAAACATCATCTAAGGTCATCTTTCGACAACTTTATCTCGGTTTGGCAAGCTATAAATTTAATGGTAGACCGGACGGTGAACGAAATTAATACATCATTTGAGATAAGCTTAAATATTGTCAAGCATGAGCATAGAAAGGAAGCCCTCTTGGATGTTTTAATGCATGTGATATCTCACTACGCGTTGGCATTACTATTTGAGGAGATTGATAGGTCAAAGATTGTCGGCTTTGATCCCGATGTTTGTGGGTGTGTACATCGACATGCACTGGGCCTCCCTTGTGCACATTATCATCGACAATCCATTCCTATTCCAGTAGGTGCTATTGATGAACGTTGGAGGTAGTTGTCTGTAATGTCCGTGGTAAAGAGTGGCAATGATTTCTTCTCTTTGCCACAAGTAAAAATTCTCCACACAAGGTGGTGTGTCTCAATAGAAGCAGAGCGGGACTACATTGAGCTTAAAATCTAAGAAATTGTATGCCCGGTGACTACTAAAATGCATGAGCCGTCCGTTGTTTCCAATCCTAAGGACATGCCTCAAACAAGAATGATTAGTTCACAGAAGAGAATAATGGAGTCAACTAAGAGAGATCCATCGTCCTTTGAGCATTTGAACGAAGCTTAGAGCAAGCTCAGTCTGCAAAGTTTGTCAGTATTGTGGCCGGTACGGCACGGAAGAGCAAGCTTTCCATTCAAAAAGAGAGCAGAAAACGGATATGCCAAGCGAAGATATCGTGGATAGACATACACTAGGTTTATATATTGACGATTTTCAACCTGAGATCCGCAGTTACATTTGGTCTATTGTTGATGTCCCGGCGGATGGCCGTTGCGGATTTTATGTGCTTGCAAGACATGTTGGTTATTCTGACAAAGAAGGATGGAGACAGGTGAGGCAGGAGTTGTACGAGGAGTTAGAGACTCGTCTTCTATTCTACTCACGCATGCTAAGCGAAGAAACAGTTGGAAGCTTGTTGACAAGTATTTCTTGCACTGACAGTGTTACCGGTGAAGACCACTACATGTCCATCCCGTCTGCTACAAATTTATATGCTAATAGGTACATGATACCTATTGTAGTTATTTCGTCGGGTATTAACAATACATTCTTTCCAATGTACGCTCCTCCGGCTGGGCACAGACAATCTAACCTATGTACTATAGGTCATATCGGGAACCACTTCGTCATACTAAGGTTGATCGACCATTCTCCGATTCCTCCACCTTCAACAATTTTGTACAAATATGCACCGGACGAAGCAATCACTAGACCACACCTTTTATTGATCAAATCAATCATTGTAAGAAGTTGTTGAAGATAAGGAACCAAGAGACTTACCCATTGGCTACTACAACGTCGAAATCGACTGATATGTAATCGACTGAATATGGATGATTTACACTTTTTTATTTTATATTTGGAGGAACCACTTTTGTGTACAATAAATTATATCATTTTGTAATATGAAGTGCAATATATGTTTTGTGTTTTACACTTTTACCTTTGTGCTATATATGTTTACTTGTGTGCTATATGTGTTTACATGTGTGTTATATGTGTTTACTTGTGTATCAGAGTATCAGTGTGCATAAAGTAGGACTGTCATCTATTAGGCAGTCCAGGGTTCATAAAGGACTGCCCACAAGTTGCAGTCCAAATCAAAACTCTCTGTTTGGAGAGTTTTGATACGTAAATGTACATGACTGTCAGATATCTGGCAGTCCATGATTTATGCAGGACTTCCAGCAAGTAGGTAGTCGTACTTTACAATAGGACTGCCAACATGCTAACAGTCATTTACAATTATGTATCAAAACTCTCTGTACAGAGAGTTTTGACTTGGACTGCCAACTTATTGGCATTTCTTGCTTTATGTAGGACTGCCAGCCAGTTGGTAGTCCTAATCAAAACTCTTTGTACATAGAATTTTGCTACATAATTGTAAATCCAATCTATGTACAACATTTTGACTTGGACTACCTGCTAGCTGGCAGTCCACTTTTTATGCAGGACTGTCAACAGGTTGGCAGTCTAAGTCAAAACTCTCTGTACAGAGAGTGCTCTTTGTACAGAGAGTTTTGAGCAGGACTGCCAACTTGTTTTGAGCAGGACTGCCAACTTGTAAATCCAAACTCTGTACAGAGTTTTGACTTGGACTGCCTGCTAGCTGGTAGTCCACTCTTCATGCAGGACTGCCAACAGGTTGGCAGTCCTTACTTCACGTAGGACTGCCAACTTGTTGGCAGTCCTTGCTTCAGGTAGGACTGCCAGCAAGTTGGCAGTCCTACTCAGAACTCCTTGTACAGAGAGTTTTGACTTGGACTGTCAGCTAGTTGGCAAAATTATATCACATCTCCACATAACCAACCAAAAATACACCAAACAATAACATATTCAAACATAACCAACCAAAATTATATCACATATCCAAACATACTAAAATATATCCAAAATTACATATCCAAATATCCATATCCAAATACCAAAATTACATATCCAAATATCCATATCCAAACATACCATCACATATCCAAATATTCAAACATACAATCCCATATCCAAACATATCCAAATATCCAAAACACATCCAAATATCCAAAAAAAAACTAGTTATCATGTCGGGCCTTCAGACGTTGCTCCCAATTTCGCAAGAAGGAAAAATTTATAGTGTCGTCGATGCGCTCCATCTCGTTACAGATTTCAATACAGTTTTCACCCTGACATTGACGGAGGATTTTTGCCAATCCCTTCACCTCGGTAGCCTGCAAATGACACAGCATAAATTAAGTTTACAAACTTGAAAATCTTTAAAGGCTACAAATTTGAAACTCACCATCTTCACCAATGCAGCATATAGGACATTTTTTTGGGGGGGGAAGGTCCCAGAGCTCCCATACTATCGAGCCTTTGCATGTGAGGGTTCAACAACTTAGGATGTCTGACACCAGCATAGTACGCCATGTAGTCGTCGCTGCAGTCGGATATCTCAATCACCGATCATCTTTCAGATTCCCCAAGCACATGCCTTTGCCACTCGGAGTAGAAGTCCGTAACCCAGTCGAATTCGACCGATTTATAATTCAAAGGTTTCATCTCGTCCGAAGGCTCTAGTAACTTTATTGTGCGCTGCGGCACAGAGTGTGCGAAGCTAAATTGACGAAGGACTCTATCAGGCATGTAAGGCTTCGTGATTTCATAGCAAGTGGTCATACCATAAAATAAAGTTACTGGTTGCATTGGGCGATTACTCCCTCGTAAATCCTGGTATGGGTGCCAAAGTATCTGTAAGAAAAGTAAATTGTGCGTGCATATCTTAATTTAGTAAATCATCATGACCAAAAGAATCTAACAAGAAATATGCTACCTACGCTACCTACTCACCTTTTCTGGCACCAAGTTATCAAGTACTGTGAGACTCGTCTCACTGTATCGATATTTATATACGGATACGTATTTTGTACTATGTTTTGTATTTTCTTGATTTTTGGAACGCTTTAAATTTTTCCCACTTATAGATTTTTTCCTTGATCGGCATATCGCCAGTGTACCATTGTATGCCGACGGTATGCCTGTCACTCTCATTTTCTGTTATATGTATTTTCAGTGTACGTATACAGAATTTGGGCCTTTGTCAGGTGACCCATATTTTGACTTGTCTTTCTTAGCCTTGCTTTGATTTAATTTTGACTTGGTTTAATTTGGTTTAGTTGGTTTGAGATGAGATGGTTTTGTATAAAACCCAAACTTCTCTCTTTCTTCTCTATTATTTTATCTCTCTTTATTTTCTTCCTTTTTCATTTTCTCCTCCAACCTAAGACAAGTACATCTTGCCAAATGTTGGACAACTGTTATTTTGCTTGTTCTAAACTCTTCCTTACATAATTATAAGCCTCTTTAGTACTTAGCATTTTTGATTTTGGTGGATAATTTCTTGTAGATCTAAGTTTACTCAAATCTTAATTTTTTGGGGTTTTGATCTGCCAACTTCATTATTTTAAGTTTTGATTGTTCCATGTTGTAGAGAATTTTGTTCTACCCAATTTAGACCTTTGAAAACCTAGATTTCGATTTGTTTTGAGTGATTTATGAACTTGGGAAGTTCATGGGTTCCATGAACTCATAATGTTCTCGGATTGGAGAAGATGAGCAGTGCTGGGCGCATAGCCATTAATATGCACCCAAGGCCTTCCCTGATTAGGCGCATAGGCTCTGGCATGAGTCTAAGGCCCAAAGCTCCCCTGCTTGGGCGTATAGTCCTTTTTATGCGCCCACTGAGTCTTGGAAGATAGTTTCCTTGCTTTCTTTCCAAGTGCACCCTGTCCCTAGCATGTGGGCGCATGCTCTCCTTAGGCGCATAGCCTTAGGAGCATAGTCCTGGGCGCATGTTCTTCTGGGCGCATGCCATGCTCTTAGGCGCATGCTAACCTGGGCGCATGCAGCTCTAGGCGCATGACTTTCTAGGCGCATGCCATCCCTTGTGCGCATACCATCTCTTGGGCGCATGCTCTCTTAGGCGCATGCTGCCCCTGGGCGCATGCCACCCTGGGCGCATGCAGCCCCTGGGCATATGCTCTCTTGGGCGCATGCTGTCCATGGTACCCCTTTTGACCCCTTGTGCCGTTTCTTGTCTGGACAAATTCTTGTCACTTTTATCCATGCTCGTTCCCATGGCCCTTAGTGTAAGGCTATAGATCTTTCTCTTGGCTTCAAGAATCTTCTTGTTTCACTTCAATTGGAGTTCATATGCGATCAATGATTTCAATCATAGTTTTGACCTTTTGGCATATTTTTTGTACTTGACGTTTTGAGGTTTTCTTCCGCTGCAATAAATTTTCTTAACATGATTAGATGATTTTGTACAGTTAGAGAATAATTGTACCCCTTATATTCTTAACACTAGCACAGATTCAATTGTTATTTTATGCTAAGTAGTACTTTTATTTATTCCTTCTCCCATGTCATGATACGTCTTTATCTAATTCTTTCTACATGCGATCCTTATTGTTATGTTTGCATATTCTTAGATAGTGGCCCGTCGGGTTGTACTCATGATTTATGTCTCTTCTTTGCTTAATCTAGATAGTGGCCCGTCGGGGTGCACTCATGCTACACGTCTCTTCTCTGCTTATTCTAGATAGTGATCCGTTGTGGTGCACTCATGATTTATGTCTTTTTATTGCTTTACATGATAGTGACCCGTTGTGGTGCACTTATGTCACACGTTACTTTTCTGCTTTTACCTAATAGTGACCCGTCGTGGAGCACTCTTGAACATGTCTTTCCTTGCTTGCATGATAGTGGCCCGTAGAGTCGCACTCTTGATAAGTATGTCTTTTCTTTGCCTTACATGATAGTGGCCCGTAGAGGCGTACTCTTGACAAGTATGTCTTTTTTTTGCCTTACATGATAGTGGCCCGTAGAGGCACACTCTTGACAAGTACTCTTTACATGATGAGTATACCTAAACATGACATGCTTAATCAAGATGCTGTTGTGACGGCTATTTTTCCTTGCTAATGTAACTCTTTTGGACACCGTAGTTATATTCTTTGTGTATGCGTGCACAAGCTACATGTATCGTCTTGCATCATGTCTAGGATATGGATTCTTGATTACCACGATCAGGGATTCATACTGAATCTGACTAGGTAACAACTAGATTGATCAAGTAGCTCATAAAGAGATTTTCTAGTCACATGTAATCCTGTCATCTGGACGCTTTAATTGGACTTGTATCCTGTCGACGAGTAGGGCGCATTTCCAGCACGATGTCATGTGTTGCACCCCCAAGTCACCTAATACAACTCTCTCAACCTACGGAAGGATAACTCGGGTAGTCGGCAGGGTTTGTGACTGCTGGAACATCTCATTGTATCTTGTAGTAATTAGGCTTGTGATAACCCTAGTTAGTTAAAGTATCAAGCCGTACTCATTGCTTGACTGTGATTGATGGATGGAGTCAGTCCAGTCTAGTTTTGTCTAGGCAGTGTTCGTTTGTTTATTTTAGTACATTATTGTTCATGCTTTACCTTTTGTCGATGAATGATCGGAGGCTAAGTTCTGTTCAGGAGAAGGGTTACAATCCCGGTCCTTGTTTGGTTTACGGGTTGTAACTTGACTTCCAGAATAGTTCCTAAGTCATCTTATCATTGTCATTCTATATAATTCTCACAGGCTCTCATGCCCTAGTTATCCCACATGCTCACAAGTCTCAGTTACATAACATGCTCACAGGTCTCAGTTATCTAACATGCTCACATGTTCCAGTTATCGTACATGTTCGCATGTATCATTTCTCTTACATGATTTGTTTATGTCACAAGTTCTCTGTTTAATTAACAAGTCCACAGTTTATATTATGTCACATGTTAATTACCTTACGTCACATGATGCTTTACTTATTTGTCTTTCCTATTCTCGGAATAAGTGCATTGGTAGTGCACGAGTCTCGATCCACATTTACTTATTGCTTTCTCTAACCATTGCTATGTTAGCTATTGCTGGTTTTAGTTCCTAAGTTTGGCTTTCTTTGTGGTACTTGCTATTTGGGATCTGACTCCACTGGTTTTGTTTGGCCAGATCTTATAGAGGAGCCCAAGGGATCTTCTATACCATCTACTCGACAGTAACCATCCGAAGCACCAGAGTACCTGAGTGGGTTTCTTATCATTCTCCTACTTGATATGTACATTATTCTTTTGTGGTGTTTAGCCTCTGTGCACGTGTTTAGCTCGTGTTTTTGGATCTTGACATTTAGCCTACGGGCCAAAACATGATGTGCGTATTCTAGACTATAGCTAGAGCTTATCATGTATGACTATTACTGTTACTAGTTCTCTATTTTGGTATGACTAGCTTCATGATCATCCATGTATAAATCGTTTGGGATGCTTTACTATTGTATGTCTGATGATCATACTCCTTGTACTTTGTATAATTGCCTGTGATTGAGATACCTATGATTGCTTGACCTAGGATCGACTGTTGGCTTCTAGAAGTAACCCCCATACCTATGATTGCCTGACCACTTCGGCCGCATGCATCTCTCTTAACCACTAGGCTAGAGGACATTTGCTATATATATATATATATAATATATATATATATATATATATATATATATATATATATATATATATATGATTGCTTATCATTATTTAATGCATTTACTGCCGCCTAATGGGGGAGCATATTCAAACTGTGTTTTAAGTTTTTGAACTGAGCATATGGCATAGTTGTAAGATCGTGTAATTGTAAGGGCATATACTAATTCCAGGTCAAATCACATCCTACTTATACTCATAGTTGAGATGTATACTTGAATCCTGAAACCTTGCTAATGTGTCATAACATGATCTCAAAGTACAATTGCATGAAGAACACTATTCACTTTGTGGGCATTTATTTGTCCTTCTTCTTTGATTTTGCTATTCATGATTGAAGCCATAAATTAGTAGTCAATCTGAATTTTAATCTATCCCATCTTATCAATAGCCTTACAATTTTAATCAAGAGACTACGTTTTATAACCTTTAAAAAGGAATGTTTAAATTTTTTGATTACCATATAGATTTTTTTTTGCAGGTTTAAACATATATTAGTTTGGCCCGTATAAAGAATAAGTTGTCTCCAGCGGTAGTGTTTTGTATTTTCAAATAAGAGGCACGTGTTCAAATCTATTAAAAGTAAGAAACCTTAATTTCTAGTAAATATATTTATGCACCTACTGTTATTTACATAAATTATGATTTGTATCTCTAAAAAATTGTGTTGCCTAAAAATATTACAGTACAAATAATTTTACTTGTATATGTTTTGATGGGCGCATACATGACAGGTGTTGCGCTGCATATCCGGGAGAAACCAGTCGTCCGCGAACTAACTTTTGTAGGTCGCAACGGATTGCTGGCTCTCGAAAGGCCAAAAGTAAAAATTACCAACCTGTATGTTGATATTTCAATAATATCGATGCATGTATCAACTTACTTTGGGACAAAACAGGAAAACGTCGTATATGCACTACTTGGATCCCTGTATAGCTTAAAGCAAGCTTGTAAATAATGTCATCACAAGTTAGATAAATTACTTTTGAAATACATATTTTTCTTATAAACAGAATTTATATGTAAGGGTATTTATAGTCAGTAAATAAAGGGTATGCAATATTTTTCTTATATGTGCATGCGCATTACTACGCTATAAACGTTTTTGAGGATATTTTTCTCCACAATAATACTAGTTCGAACGTAGTATCCACGATAGCTGGTCTTTCTCAAATTGTTGAAGGCTCCGACAGAGCACATTTATTTTACCCAGTAGATACATAATATCTCATACTCTTATAATTTCAGAAGAAATTTATTGAATGTTAAGGATATAAAGGCAAATGGGTACCATATTAAAACTATGAGCGTGTGAAATAAATAATATATTTGTGTAACCGCTAGCGTATAGAACCAAAAGTTCGTCATAAAGAGATTATTCATCTATTCACTAGAGATATACATCACTCATATTGGGGATGTCGTGTAGTACCCCGTCCCGATAGGCGGAGGACTATTTAATATGCTTGCGACGAGTCAGACTCGGACGAAAACTTAGATGGCTAGTCTGACTCGACCGCTGAGCTTGGTATTCGATAACGCCTTGCGGTATCAAACAAATCGATTTGGACGAATGTTACGAGAATCGATCCAACTAATAGAACGACTTACGTTGGAATAAGTCCTAGATGCAGCAGGCTGCGTCTCGACGAGTGAGCTCTATATAAGAGTCCCATCGACGGGACCGGACTGCTGTACGATTTTTTTGAGTTTTCGCTGCTTGGTTTTGATGAATGTATTTTTACGTCAATTTTTGAATGCATTCTACGAATTTTGAAATGAAGGATTAGAGAAGGAATTCTGACCAAGTGTTGGTGCCATTGCAGGAGCTCGCGTAACTGAAGCTTCAACGTTGCAAAGCGCTTCGATTTTTGGCATGATCAAATACTTGGTGGGTGGTTTGGCCCCTTCTTTTCTACTCATTTCCGCAAACGAAATTCTTTTGCCTCGAACTTATTCAAATCGACGATGCCAAGTTAAATGCATGTCAATCCACTAAGATCAAGAACTCGAAAAAAATATATCGATTTAGAGTAATTTACTCTGAAAATATAAGTTTCACATCGAAAAGAGAAAAATAAGGTTCTAGAAAAGAGATAGACTATTTCATGTTCTGCAAAATAAAATAAAGACTATTTCATGTTCTGCAAAATAAAATGAAATGTTGGTCGCGGCTTACGGTACCTCGAGATATTGGTGCCTATGGGACGCCAAATAGGAAGTACGGCTTTGGGAAAAATGAATCGTTGCATGAGTTGGAAAGAATGATAATGCTGCTCAATACTATCCACACTATGCAAATCTGTTTTTATATATTAAGCAGTTCATGCATTGGCATGGTCATGGACAACTTGTGCATAAGTTGGTTTTCTTCGAAACGGTATCCGGGGCATCGGAACCGAATCGACCGTGGGGGAATGAATAATCGTGCTATGGTACTGAAGCGTTGCGGAACTTTCAGCCATGTTCGCAACCTAGGCTGAAAGGATCACAATGACGTTGAGATAGTCCCAAGTGGTGTGTAACACCAATGACCGCACATATAAGATAGTAGCATGCTCACCTATTATCTTATGCAGGTAGTAAGTATTATCTCTATTTTATGCAGCGACGAGCACAGCCGTGGTAAGAATTGAGATAAACTGCTATGTTTTACTGTATCTTTCTACTACTTCAAAGATGGCTATCGATATGAACTGAATTCATCTAGTTCTAAATAGAAAGAAAACTCTAAAGCATGCATACCTTAATAATCAGACTTGATTTAGACGAGTGGATTCGTCTCGCTCACTAGTGCATTCCCAAGTGTACTAATCCCCGCAACCCTACAGGTGACGTAGACTCTGGGGGTGCACGACGCTAAGCCAAAGCTGAAGTTGGAAAGGCGTTTTGAAGCTCTTCCTATTCTGAAGTATTTTGGAGCCAATTAATCGAAGGCTTATGTATAAAAGGGTAAATGTATGGAACGACAAGTGTTAGTTCAGACAGCTTGTCGAGTATATATTTCTTTTGTTTCAATCAATGTAGCCACAACGACATATCCAATGTAATATGAATTGCACTTCATTGCAAGCTATCAATGAAAATTATATTTCTATCTTCTTATACTGCGTGTTCAATTACTCTGTGATTTATAAAGTTTCGACTTGATGTTTCAAATAAAACGATCAAATATAATTGTCACCCCCATTTCCTGTATTTCGTATTTGTACTCGTAATTTGATTTTTGGCACGTATTTTTATTTTCTCGACTTGTGGACTCGGTTTCTCGTAAATGGGTTTGGACCATGGCTTGGTTTTATTTTATGGAGTTAGTTTGGTTTGGTTTGGTTCATCATGAGTGGAACACCTTAGCCTATTCTCCACCTCCATTCCATCACAACCACCCTCATTAAAACCTATCAACCTTTTCTCTCTCCTCCATAACTCCATTAATTTCTTACAACTTCTTCTTCTTCCTTCTTCCACACAACTCCCCAACCCATAGGCAAGTGCACCTTGCCATCAAATAAGCACCACTTTTTATTTGTCCATTAACTAGATTAGGCCATGGAGAACAACTTTAGAACTTGACATTTTGTGATTTGGAGCTTTCATTCTTCTAGATCTAGATTTTAACTATTTTCGAAAATCCTTGGTTTTGATCCATTAAACTTTGATTTTTGCATGTTTTGATGCTTCCATGTGGAAGAGAATTCGATTTTACTCAAGTTAGAACTTTGAAAATCTAGATTTGGTTTTGATTTGGCTAAGTTATGAAGATTTGAAGTTTTTGGTGTTCTTGAGGAGTTCATCTCAGCCGTGGTGAAGGCTCTCGGCCAGTGCTCTTTAGCACTTGACCGTTTGCGCACCCCGACCTATGCTCTTTAGCGCATGGCCGATTGCACATAGGCTCAGCCAGTGCTTTGCGCTGCGCTGGATTGCGCTGGCGCAAGCTAGCCATGCGCAAGCTAGCCATGCGCAAAGTAACCCCTGCGCACTCGACCATTGCGCAGTCCATACTCTGCGCAGTCTACCCTTGCGCAATCTTCCCTTGCGCAATCCAATTGATGTGCAAGGCATCCCCTGTTCCCCTTTAACCCTGTACCCCTTGACCCCCTGCGCAGTCTACCCTTGCGCAAGGTAACCTTTGCGCAAGGCAACTCTTGCACAGCTCTTCCATGTGCAGTACATACCCTGCACAACCTACTTGTCTATGATGAATTGTTTATTTCTTTAAGCTTGGCTCTTCTATAGTCCTATATATATTGGTATTAATTTAGATATTTTACGCCCATTTTATATCCTTACGCCTTTTGTCATGAACTGATTTTACTTAATATGTTTGGAATGACTATTGTACATGGCTTGGTATGGCAAGGAACTAGCATAACACGACAGTGACCCGTAGTGGTGCACTCCTGACATGACCAACCTGACATAATAGTGGCCCGTCGTGGTGCGCTCCTGACAAGTACCCTGACATGATTTATCTTGATAACTCGATAGTGGCCCGTGGCGGCGCACTCCTGACTTGACTTGTAACTTGTAACTTGACTCGTATAATCAACTTGACACCGTGGGTGTTCCTACTTGCTTGCTTGTACAATCCACTTGTCTTGTCTTACATCATGTCTAGGACGTGACTTCCTGGGTACCACGGCCAGGGACTCGCGCTAAATTGGATTAGGCTAATGATTAGATCAAACTAGAATATAAAGAATTCCCAGTCACAGGCAATCTCGTTATCTGGGCGCTTTAATGGACTTGTAGCTTGCCGACGAGTAGAGCACATTTCCAGCACACTGTCATGTGTTGCACCCTCTAAGTCACCTAAGGGTACATTTGTCTCCCGGGCAATGTACCCACCTATAACTCTCAACCCGCGGAAGGATAACTGGATAGTCTGCAGGGCTTGGGACTGAAAATTCTTACTTGCATCTTGTTAGTAATTAGGCTTGTGATAACCCTAGTTAGTTAAAGTAGTAAGCCGTAGTACTTGCTTGGCCGATTGTGAATGAATGGTGTCCAGCTATGTCTAAGTCTTGTCTAGCCCCTGTACCTGGAACTCTTGATCATGATTGTTTTACTTATCTCTAACGATAAATGGGTAGAGACAGTGAGCTATTCAGGCGAAGGGGTACAATCCCGGTCCTTATTTGGTTTAAGGATTGTAACCTGGCTCCCGGAATGGTTCCACGTCCCTAGTCGTTTATCGCTCTGTGTACTTTATTACTTGTACTTTCCTTTTATTCTTTATGTTCTGATATGCTGACTTTTGTTCTTATTTGTGGCCTCCTTGTGGCACTTGCTCTTTCTGGGGTTTGACCCAGCTGGTTTTGTGTGGCCAGATTTCGGAGCAGCTCCCTAGGATCTACCAAGCTTCCAGCCCAATGGTGAACACTAGAAGGAACCAGGGCTACGAGTGGGTTTTCCCTTTTTGATTCACCCACTTATATGTAAATTTATTCTTTTGAGGCATTTGTCGACGAGCACCTGTTAGCTCGATGCACATTTACT